>OX608082.1:24928942-25171442 GCA_951509765.1 Sphenella marginata
ATAGGAAATGTTGAAACATAGCGTGGGAGAATACAAATGGTAATAATTTAAAATTAAAAAGTCTCTTTTTCTGATTTTCTATACTAACTATTTGAAGAAAAAACTACACTTCTACTAAGGACTATTAATGTCAAATCATTCTCATTCATCAACATTTGTTTAAAAAAAAATAATTTTATTGGTGTACGTAAATAGATCTAATATAGATGATAAATAAAGGAGAGTGTATGGGTTCGTTTGCTCAAAGATGATATATGTAGGGCCCATTGGCCGTATACTGATTGACCATTTTGATTGTGCTCAAACTTTATCAACCCAGTAAGAGTGATTTATGTACTATTTTTGAAGTACTTAACAAAGTGTTTGCGGTTCGTAATTTGCCTTGTAATTTAATCTTGCTACTTATAATACAAGTATGTAATATATTATTGCTCGCTTATCAAAACAATAATAAAATAAAAATTACTTTTTCAACATAAAAAACTACTGTGTACTACGAATTCCGAATAAAGGCTGAAAGTCTTGAGTTGAGTGAAAAAAACGCCAGCTACCGTGGCTGGCCTACCATACCGAAGGTATGTACATGGTTTAAGTATCGAGACAGATAACATCAAAGGTTTCTTGGAAAAGTTATTTTTGCATACTTTAAATTTGAATTTTCAACAAAAAAAAGATCAATATAATAGTAGTAAACAATGCATTTTCGAAGCCCATTTAAGTACCTTCCAATGGTACATAAATTTGTTCAATTGGTTAATCCATTCGGTAGTAATCGCAGCCTAAATGTGCCTATTACCATTATTTTCGAACCTTCCCCAGCTCAAAATTTGTCTAGCTCGGGTAGTACTCTGCGCTTGAACGTTAGTGGGTCAGTGTAAATTTTGCATAGCAAGGATTGTCTACATAAAGACGAAAATCTGTGGATTGACTTTTGTAAATTTTTTCTTCATCGTGTTTAAAAGCTTTTCATCGTTTTTTTATTTGCATGAAAGAAAAAACCATGTTGAGAAAAAATTGCTAATAATCTACCGAATTTTCAAGAGCCTTGAGACTTGCACTATTGAGACCACAATATAATAGGAACAATACATCATACTCAGAAATCATTTTGAAACTCTCGTCCAAAATCTTGAAGTCCGTTTTTCGATTGTTTCACAATTTTTGGAAGTTTTCCATAAACTTGGAAACACTAGTTCGAAAGATTTCGCTGACGTAAAAATAGATTTCATTATTAAGCCTAAAATATATTGTGTTTTATTTTATTTGTTTTGTTGTTTTTTTTTTTTCAAAAATTGTTATTATACCAGTATTTTTTTTAATAGAAAATTACAGATTTTTCGCAATTCTCAATATTGATAAATAATTGCTGAGCTTTTTTATGAACTGATTTTGCTACAAAATTCAAATCAAAAAACGTGATATAAATAGTTTTTTTCGGGGGTACATGCTTTTTCAATTTAATTGATTCAGAAATGCTATACTTTTCAGGAATGCTGATATATCGCGTTTAGGATTTTGTTGTTCGAATAACTCAAATTTTTCCTTTACTATTGAATTGATATCGTTTATCTCCACACAATTTTACAGGGTCCTACCTGATACCCTTTTAGTGATAATCAGATTGAAAAATTTAAATTGTATGGGAGGTACCACGCCGCCTTTTTCGATAACCATCACTTTTTTGCATGAGAATGGTTTTGATGTAATATAGCTCTATATTAATTTTCAGGTCCCTGCCATAAATCCTTTTAGAGATATTTAGCTTAAAAAATAAAGTTTGTATATTAGTTGACACGCCCCCTAGCCTATGCCTACGTAGCTACCCCATATCCCTAGTTTCTACCTGCCCTTACTGAGCGCATTTCAATTGTCAGTGTTTGATAAACGAGTCCATTCTCAATATTTTTTGAATTCTCTTGGCAAGATCTCAGAAACCGTTACAATAGCTAATCAAACCAAATATCTAACTATTATTTCAAATACCTACATAAATTTTTTTCTAGCTACACTTTCTTCCACATAAATAAATGAGTGAACTTTTCTTGCTAAATTTATAGCATTGTTTATGTATGTAGTTATTTATTAAGAATAACTAACTGTAGAGCTATTCACCTTCCTAGCTTCAATAAACTAATGTAAACAAACAGTTACGTAAAGGAGTGAGCACAAAAGCCCAGACAGACCAATAACCAAATAAAATGCTCACATAAATAAATAAATAGAAGTCATGTGACTTGTACGCGTTCTATTTCAATCACTCAATTCTATTAAACTAATAACTTCCACTCAAGCAAGTTAAGCAAAGATATGTATTCCAATACAAAATGTGTGGCTTCATAAGCATGAATATAATTCCTTGTATGTATGGGTATATAAATTCTCTATTGCCTGTTAATGGTTATTGCAACATGCATCTTCATCCGCATACAAAAATATTCTTGATATCATCAACGTCAAAGCTATTGAGTGGTCAATATTTGATTTGAATCATCTTTCACTTGACTTGGTTTCATCTGTGTTGACGTGCTCAATTTTTTAAACGGACGGCTACAGTTTTTGATCGATTTGTAGTAAAAGCGACTAGTAAGACTATTTTAAGTTAAATTTTGTGAGGTTTTATAGTTTACAATAGTTTTACTGCTATTTATTAATATGTTTTTGAACTATTTTTCTTTTTTTCTTCTTTTCAGTCCACCGGGAATGAGGATCCAAACGAGGTTTTCTTGGATTCGGAAATGGAAAAAGTTTTCGCCGGTCCAAGCGCGCACAAGGAAAAGTTCGATGTAACAAAATTTCAGGACGCGAATCAACCCATTGGTTCGTATAAGCAAAGCAATGGTGAGTGTGGTAGAATTTTTTTTTTGTTTTCATAGTTATATCAGTGAAGGAAGATATGTACTTGTAAATGTAGCGCAAGTTTTATGCCCGTTGTAAATGCACACATATTATTGTTTAGCAGATACATTTTGGAGGCCTAGGGATGGAAATTTTTCCAACTCATTTCGGAATATAACTTTACAATGCCGAGATCCCGGGCTTAGGAATTTGCTTTTTTAGTGTGTTTTTTTTTGTTTAATTTTGTAGAACGTATTTGAGAAACTATCGGTCTTGAAGATATATACAAAAAAAAAAAAAAAATAAGTGGAATTTTTATTCGTATAATTTATTTAAAACGAAAGTAAATTTATGCTAAAAGCTCTTTTTTCTCGGAAATTGCATTTTAAAACGCGTGTTAGCTGATGTGGTAAATGCTAGAAAGTTTAAAGATACTTTAATTAATGCAACAAGGAAAATAAAAATATTTAAAAATATTATTCATCAACAAAAACAAAACTAATTTTCATAATTAATTCAAACATATTTAGTTTTTTGTAACATATAACACATTGCAAAATAATTTTATTTTGACTATTTTCAAATGTAAGAAAATAGAGCTATACGTGCCAATAAAAAGGTATAAAAAACTGTCTTCCCAGAACTTTCAATTAACCATCAAAATCTTTGATTGGAGCCGAACCAAACCCCTCTTGTTTGTTTGAGTAGTGACCAAACACTTAGTCTTTTGGCGGAAATGCCTAGGTACATACATACGTTCAGGTACTATCGACTTGTAATACCAACCCAACTCTCTCAGGAACTATTTGGCATGACCAGTGTGACCATTGGGCTATGCCGTAAGAAAGCAAGATATGATTAATGACAGTTGAGAGACATCATATCCATAGACCAACCACCAAGTTGCACGTCATTAGCTTTTGTAGATTCAGTCTACTCTTACTACTGATCTGCTGTTGTTGTTTTTATTAGAAGCAAATGGCTCCTATTCCGAATTGTTTCCTATTACTTTTTCCATTTCTATCAAAATTTCTGTTCCTATTTTAATTTATATTCCGCTTTCTATTTCGATCCCTCATTCAAATATTAATACTCATATTTTTTTTATTTTCATCGTTCCTGTTCAATACTCCTATTCCTCTTCTCGTTTACATTATTGATTTTATTTCTACTCTATTTCTACTTATATTCCTACTTCTATTAGTTTTTCGTATTTCCTATTATCATTCCTACTCGAATGCCTATTTCCATTCGTATTCCTATTTGTATTGATATTACCATAACTATTCCTCTTCATGTACCTGTTTTAATTCCTTTTTCCCTCTAGAATCACTTTTATGCTATATATTTTTCTGTATATTTTTTACTTTCCAGCTTCTCTCCCAACAAATTAAAAAATTATTAAAATAAAACCCTTCAACACTGATATTCCAATCCAAAAAAACAAAACAAATAAATGTAAACAAAACTTCCAAGAAATTGCAGGAAAAAGCATTTGACAAATAATTTTAATTTCAAAAAACAGTTAAGCATAAAAGTTTTATAAACAAACAAAAATATATAGATTATTTTTGGCAATACCGATAAAATGAATCTCCTTTTTGATACGAATAACGAAAGTCAGTTGGATTCACCTATTTTAATTACAGTACATCGTAAAAGTGAACTTAATATTGAAGAAGACTCTGAATATGAGAGCACAACTGATCCCATTAATCCACAAAATAACTATGATGATATACCTGAAGACTATCCATTAGTATCTGAGCGAGCTGGTCACGGCGATCATTCGGTAAGTTTGCAGCTCACAAAATATTTAATTGAAAACGGTGCTTGAATTTAAGAACCGCTTAATCTAGTTAAACAAATGTGCATGTTTCTTTGATATCCTGAAAGTGAAAATATTTTGATCGATTGGAACAGTTAAAAGTTTGAGATATTAAATCAACCACAAACTCGAACGTTGACCCTTTAAAAAAGTCAAGACTCACTCTCCACTTTAAAAATATAATAAATAAATAAATAAATATTAATCAATATACTCTCATCTCAATGCTAGATCCAGCCATTAACTGATTCTTAACATTTTATTTTTTCGAAACAGGATAACTCCGCCGATGAAAAGCAAGTACATTTTGGTAAGAAAAAAGCTGTAGTATCCCCGCCTATTTTAGTGTACGATGAACAACCCGCTGACAATATACATGAACGTAAAAGACGAAGAAGGTAGGTTAAATGTAGCTTATGTTTTTTATTAATGCATGTACAGTTGTGTTCATAATAATAGTAGCGTATTTAAATTGATTATTGTTTAACGAAATATGAAAGAATTCGAAAAATATAGAGACAATTTTAAGGTACTCGCACTCTAAAAATTTTTCTGTGAGGTTTTTCATGGCAGATATACACTCGGCGATTTGCCGACCACTGCCGAGGAGCCATAACGCACAGTTTTTCGACTGTATGGAGTGATTTAGACAAAGTTCTACACAATTATAGTTGTTGTCTAAGCACTCAAATCCTAAAGTAAGAAATGTATACGTTTAAACATTGGGGTGTTTCTAAAATTTATTTTTTTTTTTCGTATAAAATCAGGTTAAAAGTTTTGGTCAGATGCCAGTAGAGACCCTTAAAAATATCAGCCTATACATAGCTTTAAGATTCCATTTGATCTGAATTCCACTTTCGATAAATTGTTTGTACTCGAAAATTTTATAATATTTTTTTTTGAAGTTTTCCTAAGCACATCATTAGGGTGGATCAGTCATCGTCTGAAAATCAAATTTCATGAAATTACACGTTAAAATTAAATTAAAAATGCGAAACATTTTGAAAATTTAAAGAAAAATAGTTTCTTGACTTCTTATGTTTAACTTGCTACTGCTGCAATCTGCTATTGCATCAAAATCTAAATATTGCACCTTTTCCTTGTTACAGCCGCCACCAGTATTATAGGCAACGAAAATTTTCCCATCAAGACAGCGTGGAAAATAAAAAAGTGGTGGAGGAGAATGGCGAGGCCGGTATCCGCAAGGTATCCGTGCAACCGGAGGATACCACATTAGAGGTAAGTAATTTTTAGGCTTAATACTAGATTAATGAAGTAGTTATAGTTGCTTATTATATTATTCCATAGACCTTTTTTTCCAGAAATAAGTGTATACATGTACAGTTGTGCGCAATATAATAGTAGAGAAATTAAACTTTCACTGAATACAAATAAAAAGAAATTTCAAAGTTCACACAGACTTCAGGAAATTTGAATAAACTTGAAACAATAGCCATCAAAATCTTCGGATTTTTGTCAGAATTTCTTGCAAGTTTTGTAAAGTTTTTCTTGAGATTATAATCGGAACAGCAAAGAGGCTTTGGATCAAAGTTAAATATACGGGCATAAGACTAAAACAGATTTCCTTATAATTAATAGTTAGGACTCTTAAATATAGGGACCGACATAAATATCAAAGGTTTGCTTAGAAATGACCAGAAAATAAGTCACATCAAACAAGAATAAAAAAGAAAAATAATAACCCAATTTGAAGTAATCTGAGTCTAATAGACGACTAAACTTCAAACAATTTTTTTTTGGAAAAGAAGGTCGATACTCACTTAGAATATGCTTTCCATGTACATATACATATATCCCGCTAGTTAAGTTTACGAATATTATTACAAATACTTTTAAGCAAAAGAAGTATATAAATCATAAATCATTACTTGCTTTTTTCTACCATGTGATTCTCTTTTGCAATAAAAAAAATATGTAAAAAAAATATATAAAATAAAAAAATTGCTAACTGGATGTTAAAAATTGCAATCTAGGCACGCCAGCGTTTTACAAAGGTCGTGTGGCACTGCTGAACACTTTTTTGAATAAAAAAAAAAAAAAAAATATTTTCTATTTGTTGATAATTTATTTTTTATATTTATATCGCTTTGAACCAATAAACACAACATTTTCATTTATTTATTAAATAGGAAGCTGATCTCAATGAGTTGAGATCTCATCGTTCCGATGATCCAAGAGCGCTTAGGCGTCATAAAATTCATCACTCCTCAATCAAGCTGCGTGAATTGCCACAAATTACTGTGGCGGGCTTGCAATTAAAAAAGGTCTACGATCATAGTCCACATGAGGTAATAAAGTAGAAACTAATTATTGTTATTATTTATTAAAAAAAATTTTTATTTTTTATTTTTTTTATTGCTCTAGATTTTCGTGCAACTTGATGAGCTTATTGGGCTCGGCGAAGATCGCGAATGGAAAGAGACTGCACGTTGGATCAAATATGAGGAAGATGTTGAGGAAGGTTCAGATCGTTGGGGCAAACCGCATGTTGCCTCATTGTCCTTTCATTCGTTGCTCAATTTACGTCGTTGCCTTGAAACAGGCGTTGTACTGCTCGATTTGAATGAAAAAGATTTGCCAGCTGTAGCATATCGGGTTGTGGAACAGGTGAATAAAATTGAAATAACAAACAAAAACAATTTTGTAAAATATTTACAATAACAAGCAAGCATGTTTGTTCAAGTTACGCATATTAAATTTTTATTTTGGTAGCTACACAAGTCATAAATATTTGTATTTTAATACCATCTTTTTATTTCTTGTTTGCCTTCAGATGGTTGTTGAAGAACTAATTAATGCAGAAGACAAGCCGGCGCTTATGCGTTCATTGTTGTTGCGCCATCGGCACGTGAATGAACATCAAAGTGGATTTCCATTTACAAAGCGGAAATATAGCAGCTATACTAGTTTGCAGGTAACATTCTAAGTTTGCACTTTTACTACATATACATATGTATATATTTATATGTATGTATGTATGTTGGGAGGTATTTTAATCCTAAGTACGTGTTCTCACAAACAGGGTGTCTAGTTATTCCTAAATAGACAATCAACTTTTGAGCACAGAAAACAAAGGAAACTAATATAAATTTTTGCAATACGATAAATCCCTTAATACTGCTTTGAGGTACTTTCCTACTAGGTTAGGGTTTCCGAGAACCCGATATCTTAAAATTCAGTCTGAGCAAAATTATTGTCGGAATAGGATAGACTCTCCTGGTACAATCATTACAATAGCTTTTAATCTCTGGCTTATGCTGATAATATTGACACTAACAAGCGCGACGTCCCATCTTCTAGTTCTATGTTTTGGATAGAGAAGCCAGGAAAGAGGGTTTTGCGAAGATCGGTGATATGTCGAAATATTTCTCTTTCTCGATTAAGGAATTAACACATCTCCACTTTGACTGCTACATGTCTTTAGATAGTTACAAATTTGAAACTTTAAAGGGCTTCGTCGGCCAACACTGAAAATAATCTCAATCGCGAAATTCAGCAGAGAATCACACTTTCCAAGAAGAGTTGATTTGAATGTAGTAGGATACTGAAAAGTAAAGTCCTCTCTCTACTAGCAAAATATCACAGTCTATTAGTTCCTCACCATACCAAAAAATTCGTCATAACCTCTACGAACCTTGCTAAAAATTTTCACAGTACAGTGAATTGAAACCCACTGGATTCGCCAACTTAAGAAGGGAGCGCTACCCATTTAACATAAGGTTATGTGCTACATCAAAACTTGTAGGTATGTTTATCCATGACTTACTAGACACCCTTTATAAGTGTTATGTAGGAAAATAAAACCCAAATGTATAGGTATTACTAAACACATACCAACCAAAGCACAGAATGTATGGATGTAAATAAGTATAAGTAGGTATACAATTAATTTCTTCTTGATTATAGGCGCAATGTCAGCATTGCATTTAATCGAATAGGATTCTTACATAAAATGAGTATATATTTAATGTGCATATGTAACTACATACATACATAACATTAACTAACATTGCATAATTCATGTGATCGTTTCGCTATGGTATTAACATTGCTTACATATACATACATATATCATCTTAGCATTTAATTAAGCTCATGTTATGCATTACATTTCAACAAATTCATTTATGTATATACAAACATACATATACATACTTTTGTGCATACGTTCATACATCAATACATGCATGTTTTCGTATAAAATTACATTAATCCATTCACATATTTGATTTTTTATTTCTTGTGAAAATTAGCTAGACGTGTTTAATTTGTTATTTTACAAAATGTAAGTGTATTTGTGTTAAACATACATAAACCATATGTGTGGGTCTCGCAATTAACAAAAAACATATACATACGTATGTACCTTTTTAAAACGAAGAAAATAATATTCGAAATTGAAAACAATCTGCAAAGAATTTTTATTTTTACAAATCCACCATACTTCCGCACCAAGTATGCTGTAGGAAAAGAACTTTTGAAATGGACCACTTAAAATTCTGAAAATTATTTTCCATTAATAATGTTATTATTTGCTGGCTATTGATAATACAAAAAAATTGTTAGCTTTGATTTTTAAACAAAAAAAAATTTTGTATCCGGTTTTAACGCTAATTGAGAAATTTTATCGTTTTTATATCAAAATTCAATAACTTCCTATTTACTAAACCGGTTTTAATTAAAATGTCTTCGCTTCCAAAAACTGTCTAAGAGGACATTTCTTTTTTTAAATTTAAGTTTCAATATATATATTTCTAAAATCGGTTTGAAAACAATGCAAAAAAAAAAATAGTTCCACAAAAAGAAGAAACCAAATATGCAAAATACTACTCGCTAAAGAATTCCCTTATGAAAAAGATTACGTGATTCTTAAACAAAGCTAAATTTGTAAGCCATAATTTCGTAAACATCTTTCAATTAGAACCATTACATAAGTTTAAAAGAAATAGCAATAAAAAGTACTTTTTTCTTTCATTTAAATGATTTTGAAGTGAGTATATACGTATACGTTTTTTAGTTATGCTTATCATATTATTTCTATCTCCTCATTGATTCACTCTCGTTTGCATTTCAAGTCGAAAATGTCTTACTGGCTAGCCTGTACTATGGCACATAATAGCAATTTATATTCTTACATACATATATATATGTATTTCATAATCATAAATAGCGTCATCACTTTTCGATTCATGTAAGCATACAATTACATGCATATCAATATCACAGCTGAATTACTTATCTTAATAAATTAGGAAAAATGGAATAATCGCGGAAGGTTGACGGTAAAATAAAATAATAACAAGCCCAATTTAACATGAAAGTATTCGAAAATTTCTTTAAAGATCACTTCGCAAACTTTTCTCATAAACATTTCAAAGATTACTGGAAAATGAAATGTTTGTCTTCGTTTGTCTTAGATTAGATCAGAACGATTGGGTCACTGGACCGAGCACCACTGAAGTAACAATTAAACAAAAATAAGTGCCTTTGCTCAGATTTCTCCAACACTGGGCATTATAACAGTTTAAATAGTTTCAAATTTTTACTTGTACAAGTTTTGTCCTTTTTGGACTATTTTGGCACTAGTCAGAAAATTCTAGTTGTATATTTGTATGTTTCCTGACTAGTTTGTGCTTAAGTGTAGGGACATTCTTGCTTTTTTAAGCAAATGGGGACAGGAAGTTATTGAATGATAGATAGTCTAATATTTTCTGATAAATATATTTACATACATACATAGGTATGTATGATAGTTATAAAGACAACCTATCTATATTAGAGCTGATATTTTAAACCAAATACCAATCTAACTCGAAACACAAAAATGTATGAATGTGTAATCATTTCTCTTTTACATTACTTTTGAATGTCCCTATCTTCATATATGCAATCCATTATTTGACTCATTCATTTACTTAAATCACCTTAAAATAATAACCGAAATTAATATTTTTTTCATACAACAAAAATGTTATCGGGTTTTTTTTTTTTTTTGTGACAACCATATACTTACAAACCCCTATTTTTGTATTTATATGCAATAATAAATTATCGCCTGGGTTTCAGTTGCTTTGGATGAGCAGCGAAATTCAACAACATCTGCAACAACAACAACATGCAATACAACAACATCGGCTGAATATAGAAAATGCAAAAAAGCGTCGTTCCGTTTGTGAGACGCTGAGTGCACCGCCTACAACTATTTCCCTCAGCATTGGCCCAAGCAGTGATGCACATCGGCGGCACTCCACCTTTTCATATTTTGGAGTAAATTAACTAGAAATAGCAAACAAAAAAAAAATATATATTTAAAATAAAGTTTTGTTTCTGTTTGTCAAGGTTTTCACTCCCTGTTAATTATTTTATTTAACTTCGGCTGCATTCACACTGGGTTAAGTATTAAAGAAAGTTGGTTAGGATGGAAAAAATCGATTTAAATAAAGAATGTGTAGACTATTGGCATTTGTTGTAACCAACTTGCAGAAGAGACAAATATGGAAAACTAATAAATTATGCATTTCAGTGTGAATACAGTTAAAATGTTAATTAATTTAAGGAATGTTATTTTCATATTTCTTTGTCGGTTGTTGTGCAATAACCTTACTATTTTGCATATTAATGTTTGTTTTTTTATGTTACAGTTACAAATATGTAGTTTTTTTTTTTCAAAACAAGGGAAAGGAGATAAAACATAATGACTATAATATATTTAATATACATCTTTATGAGGTGTGATTCCACCTCAAGTTCAAAGATAGTTTTCTATACGATTATCCCAAAAGTACTCTAAGAAGAATATTAACCTGGCAGTCTAGGGATATATGTACATATTTATAGCAGTAATAGTTAAACTTACTGGCCCATAATCATAGTCCATGCCTAACGCGTGTTTTGATTAAAATCTCTACTTAACTTAAAAATACATTTAAAATTTTGGGCCAATAATATTAATATTAAACAAAGATTTTAGCTAAAATGCAAAATAAAATGGCCACCTTATGAAAACAAGTTAAGTTATGAAGAAATATTTTTATATTTTGCAAGCTCACCTATTTTATTCACAAACCATAGCATATCTGTGGCAATAAGCGATAAGAGCCAAACTCAAGTTTGGAGTAAACGATGGCAGAAGCACAACCATAGACACAAACCATGATTTTAAAATGTTAAAATTACATTTTCCCAATTTAACCTAAAACCGCAATAGATAGAGAAGAGCGAGCACTGTGACCTGGAAGAGCCCGTAATCTGGTATTGGTTTCTAAAAATGATTAACATAGTACAAAATGGCGGATATAGGTCCGCTATGCAAAAGGTGATTAGGCTGATTTCCTAAGTTTGGTTCAAATCGTCTAGGTGGTTAGGAAAATAAATGAGGGGAATGTTTTAAAGAGAACTTTAGTTGTACATACATACAAAGAGTTGTACATATGAACTTTCTAGCTATTCCTTTGTAATTAATTTTGCAAAAATATATTTGTATGCATGTCCGTAAACGCATTAAAAAGAAACAAATATTTTTGTTTGCAATTTTCGTTATTTCCCCATAAAATACTCTCTAAATACCTGCATGCTTCTCTAAAAAAATATTTAATTTTAAATTTAAATTAATATTCCATTTTTTATTTACAAAAATATACTTTATAATAACTTCTGTATTAGTTTACGATTTTCACATTTTACCAATTCTAAAAACCGAACTGTTTTTTACAACCCATAGAACCTACCCGGAGATGACAAGCGGCCGAAAATATTGCCAGCAGCCGAAATTGGCGGTAGTAAACGTAGCAATGAATTGAAGATCGATATGAGAGACGATATGTATTCGTCGTCGCAAGAGAATCTACAAAAGCTACAAAACGATAGCATACTGAGGCGTATACCAGTGGGCGCTGAAGCAATGACTGTTTTGGTAGGTGGTAAATTTATATTAAAAATTTCATAATTTTATAAAATTCCAACCTTTTCAGGTGGGCGCTGTGGATTTTCTACAACAACCAACTATTGCCTTCGTGCGTCTAGCCGAGGGTGTGCTCATGCCAACTTTAACCGAAGTACCCGTGCCTGTGCGTTTCATGTTCATATTAATGGGGCCACTAACACTCGATTTGGATTATCATGAAGTCGGTCGGTCTATAGCGACGCTAATGGCTAATGATTTCTTTCATGGTATTGCTTATAAGGCAGACGATCGTAAAGATTTGCTCTCGGCTATTAACGAATTCTTGGATGATTCAATTGTATTGCCACCGGGTAATTGGGAACGTCAAGATCTCTTGCCATTTGAGGAATTGAAAGCGAAGAAAGATTGGATCCGTGCGCGCAAGCGCAAAGCGTTGGAGGTAGGAATTGCATTTGTTTGACAAAAATGTTTTTATTCGACCTATAAAGTAAAACTTTGAAACGTATATAGATTCACTTGCCGGATTATAAAAAAAATTCTCTTCAGAGGAATTTGGGAGTTTACCAAATTATTTCGCAGATAAACCCCAAAAAAGTGGAATCACAGATTTGATACCAAAATTAAGAAATTGTTTCGCAGTTTTACTTTGTGGTTCATCTGTTTATTATGATCTTTAATTGCAAACTTCTCCACATTAACTTCACAAACAATTCACACACATACAAATTTAGGTGCAGAAAGAGTTAAAAGCGCGCATGAAGGAAGAAGCTAAAACTATAGTCGAAAAGAAGCCCGATTTTGATGATGGTAAAAAGAAAATTAATCCACTCGAAAAGACGCACAAATGGTGGGGCGGTCTGCGTAATGATCTCAAGCGTCGCTTACCCATGTACAAGAGCGATATAACCGATGGCCTCAATTCACAAACACTTGCGGCGACGATCTTCATGTATTTTGCTTGCCTCTCAACAGCAATCACCTTCGGCGGTCTAGCCTCTGAGAAGACAGGCAATCTGATCGGCATATCAGAGACATTATTGAGTACAGCTATATGTGGTATAATATTTCATTCGATTTCCGGACAACCGCTGGATATCATAGGTACCACTGGACCGCTGTTACTTTTTGATGAAGCACTAATTAATTTTTGTCGTGAGAATCAATTACCATTTCTCACAATACGCGCCTATATCGGAGTTTGGCTTGCCGTCATTGCCACCACACTTTCGGCCTTTGAATGTAGCGTCTATGTACGTCTCTTCACGCGTTTCACACAAGAAATATTCTCAGCATTAATCACATTGATTTATATGTATGAGACGTTGACGAAATTACTTTCAGTGTATAAGAAAAATCCTCTATTGGCCGATTATAATTTTCCACCAGCCACGTTAGCACCACAAATGCATCATTTCGCTAACACAACTTTCGATAACTTCGGTAATATGAATATGACCACAGAGCCGATGATAGTAAATACAACAGCCAGAATGCATCTAACAACCACCACTACAACAAATATTAATATGCCAAATACAGCACTTTTTTGCACAATACTAACCCTGGGCACCTTCACTATCGCCTACTATTTGAAACTCTTCCGTAATTCACATTTCCTGGGACGAAATGCTCGCCGTGCGCTGGGTGATTTTGGTGTGCCAATCGCTATAGCGATTTTTGTATTGATTGATTATTCGATACCTCAGGTGTACACCGATAAGCTCAGCGTGCCAGAGGGACTTTCACCCAGCGATCCGGAAGTACGCGGTTGGTTGGTGCCTTTGGGTGGTATGCCCGTTTGGGCTCCATTTGCATGCGGTATACCAGCTATATTGGTATACATACTCATATTCATGGAATCACATATATCTGAATTGATTATTGATAAGCCGGAGCGTGGTCTGAAGAAGGGTTCCGGCTTACATTTGGATATTGTAATATTAGGATTTTTGAATACTTGCTGTGGCATATTCGGTGCACCATGGCATTGTGCGGCGACGGTACGTTCAGTGACGCATGTTTCTGCCTTAACGGTAATGTCAAGGTGAGTAATTTTTACAAATTTATTTTTATTCAATACTTTTCGAACTTATTGTATAATTATTAGAACACATGCTCCTGGTGAATCGCCACACATTATTGATGTTAAGGAACAGCGTTTGTCTGGTTTCTTTGTCTCGCTTATGATTGGTTTATCGGTAACAATGGCGCCGTTGTTACGTTTGGTTCCTATGGCAGTATTATTTGGTGTGTTCCTTTATATGGGTATTGCCTCAATGAGTGGCGTGCAGTTCTTCGAAAGGTAACTTCAATTAAATCAGGTTTTTGTTAGCATTTTTTTTATTGTTTTATATGGTTTCAATTACAGAGTGAGATTATATTTTGTGCCAGTGAAACATTATCCACCCACACCTTACGTTAAACGTGTGCCCACATGGAAAATGCACTTGTTTACGACGATACAATTGCTTTGTCTCACAATACTTTGGGCTGTTAAATCGTCCAAAATATCATTGGCTTTTCCATTCTTTTTAATTATGATGGTACCGATTAGACAGCGACTTGTAATGATCTATACGCCCAAACAGTTGCAAGCGGTAAGTTTCAAACTTCATAACAACATATCTCAAGTCAAAAATGATGAAGGGGTTGTAAGGTTGTGCCGATTAACAGCACGAGTATAAGTAAAAGGCCTCCGTTAGGACCTTCTACGGGAATAAATGAATAACTATGCAAATTTTCACATCTTTCCTTGTTGTGTTTATCATTAGTAAATTTAATTCCATATTTCAAATGTTTTAAAAAACCAATTAAAATTCACTCATCACCCAAATTTTTTGCAAATAATATATTTACGTCACTAAAATTTTTGAAAATTCCTATTCCTGGTCAGAAGTCTATCCGAACTATCAAAAGATTTTTAAAGCATCATGTATAAGGGCCTCATTCTCTATCACGAAACGAACTTTCATTTCGCCTCAGAGACGAATCGTCTGTTTGCAATATGTAAGACGATCAAAGCAACAAAAAAAACAATTTTTTCAAAAACATAAGATAAATTAGTTATCAAAAACTCATAGGCAAACGAAAATGATAGAGAATACGCTTGCTAGACGAAATCGTTAGGAGACGAATCGTTCGTCTGAGCTTTCGTTCGCAATACAGAATGTTTCTGTCATGAAAATCAATTTACTATATTTTCTTACTAAGTAAAAATATTTATTTTGTTTTCTTTAATTTAGCTCGATGGAAGTGAAGCCAAAGATGACGACGAGCCTGATTTCTATGAGGAAGCTACTATACCCGCTTAAAAAGTATGATGCTTATATATGTACTTCATATGTTCATACATAAATATATCCTTAAAGCCTGTATGATTGTAATGTATGGAATTGCCTGTACTTAAGCATAAACTTAATAACTTAAGTACTATATTGTTTTTTGTTTAACACATCATTTTGCCGTTTAAGATATAATTTTTGAATTTTATTTCTGTTGTCTATCATGTAGTAATATTTGTACTATACTTAAAGCGATTGTAAAATGGTTCCAAAATCAAAATACTGAAATGAGCATTGTATTTTTTCTATCCTCACAATAACAAAAAAGATTACAAAGCAAAACACATAAGAAAAAGAGTTGGGAAATGTTTTGTGTTTATTTGAAATATATACAAACGCATGATAAATTAAGTTGGCATATGAAATGTATTCTGGTTTTGGATTATTGTGTAGAAACGATGTATCACATATTCGATCCTCATGTATCTGTGTAATCGTATCGGCACCACGATGAATACTTTTAAATGCAGTCGTTGTTCATTTTTCATTCTTTGAGTCTAGCTGTGTGATAGAACTCGTCATGCTATATTGAAAAATAACTCTCAGAAAAATGCCAAAATGTACAGATACTCTTATGCTAACTTCAGTGGCTTTGGAAACGTCCATATAAATATTTGTAAATTATTAATAAACGAGTATATCTGTATATTAGTATGCCGCATGAAAAGTAATTTACGTTTTGGTATGAACTAATTTTTCTTTTATGTGGCAAAAGCATTCTACTACATATCGTTCCTATCGACGAAAAAGGGCGTAAAGCTGTTTGTCGACGAAGAAAGGCGCAAACTTTTTTTTGTTTGAAGAAAGACGCATTAAAATAATTTTTAAGAAAGAAAGGCGCATTAAAATAATTTTTCAGAATGAAAGGCGCTTAAAAATAATTTTTAAGAAAGAAAGGCGCTTTAAAATATTTTTTAGTAAAGAAAGACGCGCTTCGATAAGTTGCAAAATGGGAAAGCTTGTTTTTAATTTGGTGTAGACCTTTACTGATTATATTCCAACAAATGGAATAACCAAGAAAAATCTATACTTAACCTAGGCCCTGGCTAGATTTTCCCTATAACGGACAACTCCGCCTAGGTCCTGCCAGGGCTTTGCCATGGAAAGCGTATGTTTTCTTATTTGCGAGCAATTTACCGTGTATTCTCCAAGGGGCATACCTAGTTTTGCCACGATTATTTACCTGTAATAGTCCTACCTAAATTTTTCCAGCTTGCACCTGCTTAGCTTTTAAAATGCAGGGCCTGCTTAGTATTTTCCTAGGTTGGGCTGGCCCAATTTTTTTCAATCCAGCACCAAATCCCTTCTGAAACTTACTGTAAATGTATACAGTGCGTCTTTTTTCGTCGAAATACTTGGTTATGCGCCTTTCTTCCTCGAAATATTTTTTAATGCGCCTTTCTTCGTCAAAATATTTTTTAATGCGCCTTTTTTCGTCAAAATTTTTTTTAATGCGCCTTTCTTCGTCAAAATATTTTTTATTGCGCCTTTTTTCGTCAAAATATTTTTTAATGCGTCCTTATTTCCCGCAATATTTTTAATGCGCCTTTTTTCGTTGACAATTTGTTGAATGCGCCTTTCTTCGTCGGTAGCGACGATATATTTACCGTCGGTGAAAAAGAAAATAAACGCTTGTCATAATTTTGAAAAAAAAAAAATTAATTATAATTAAATGAAAATGCGAACTAACTTATTTTGAGAATTACAATTTTCGCATGAAAAAAGTTCCCAAGAATTTCGTTACATTGAATATTTTGAGGAACCCACTTGTCTTTCCTTCTCTTCAAAAAATGTATCAGGCTATGAAAGCAGGAGAATTAGAAAACTCATCTTGTTTTGCAATTTCACCAACAATAGATATTTATGTATACATATAGATACTTATGAAAAACAAAAACGATTGTTTCTAGAAATACATGTTGTATTTCGTGATGAAAGTATTATCTTCTAAAAAAAAAAAGTAAGCAACAGTTATTAGTGTTTCCTATTAAATTGTAATACAATTTTAGTAGTTTGTAGTATAGAAAAGATTTATTTAATTATAGCCACAAACTGGCTAGTGTACTTGATAAATACGTATATATATACAATAGTGATCCTTTTTATAGCAGCGCCAAGCGGTTGCAAATATTTCAAATAGAAGATAAAATGTATGTAGATTGAATTTCAAAAGTATCTAGCGCTTTACTAAAATCAAAATCTATTTATTGCGTCAATCATATATGTACATACAAAAATGTTGTCATACAAAAATATATAACTTCACACTGCTATTTAAATGATCACTACTGTATGTATGTAAAAAGTGTTGCTAAGCGTTTATCAAGTAATACAAAACAAAAAAAAAAAATTAAAATAAAAAACGATTAAAATTAACTCAAAGTTGCAAGACCATCCCTTAAACCCACAAACTACTTCAAAGAAATACTAGTTAATAACATTATAAATGAAATTAATTATTAAACTTAATAATGAAAGCAAAGCTGTGTGTACATTTAACGATTTGTTTAGCATAGTAAGTATGTATTAGTATTTACTTACTTTGTAATGTATGTATGTATGTATGATATGGTATAAAAGTACGTTGAAAAGAGTGATTTATTACTAATTACGTAAAAAGTGAACATGTTACCTAATTCGAAGAAATGAAAAAAAAAAAATGTTGTGCGAACTTAGTGCTTTGAATGGCAGCGAAAACCATTTAAAAATATTTCGCTGTTAATGACATTGTGATGTATTGTACTTATCAGCTAGCTTGGGAACAATAATTGAAACTCAAAAAAAAAAACCTAAAAACGAACATTGAAATTATTTATTAGAGATGATAAATATTTTCAGATATACATACGTAGATATCTACTTAAGTAGTACTTATATTAATTAAAGGAAATCATATGTTACTTATGTATTTAGAAAATAATTAAATAAAAAGACACATTTTAAAGCAAATCAAATCTATTTTAAAAATTATTGCGTTTTATTTCAAGAAGTAGAAAAATAGGCAACTTAGCCAATAGAAGTTGATCATGAGAAATGTAGTAGGTTTATATTGAGCAAGTCGTTCTTTTCTTTTCCTTTTTTTCTATTCTTTTAGTTTCTTTTATTTTGTTTTTTTTTTTTTTTTTTCTTGCAAAACCAGTCTATACCACCCAAATTTAATTTAAAAATGTAAAATAGTACAGTTGGCTATGTTTAAATAACGTCTAGCTCCTTCAAGACTGCTAGTTTCAAAAATTTTTATTAACAAATTTCCAAAATTTTCAATGTGTGTATACCAAAACTCTTCAATCAAAATACCTCTAATGCCTTGTTTGGCCTTCTATCTGCCCAGCTTATTAATTTGTATCACAATTTCATGCCAAGCAACACTGAAAAATTTGTGAGCTGTCAGTTAACAAAATTTTAATATTTTCATTCTTATTTGCTATTTTATATCTACATTTACTTTTTTGTTTGGAAAATGTTTTGAAAGTCGAAATTTAAGCGTTGAAACTAGAAAAAAAAAAAATATAAATAAAACTTAAAAATGAGTAAGTGTGACGTGAAGCTAAGCATTGACAAATTGGAAAACTTTGTCCAGCTATCCAAGTCCATTGAACAATCGCTTGAGTTAGCCAAACGTGGCACAGAACAAATCAAAACCGAACTAAATTTATTGAAACAAATACATAATTTTCATGCCGAATACGATTTACTATCGCATGCATTGAAGGCTAGCCCGAGAACCAGATCGGAGAATTCTGCTTTCAAAAAGGAACTATTTTCTTTGGTACGCAAAAGAATACATTTATTAAGAGCATTTCACAAACATTGCGAAGAATTCAAAAGCGATATGAAATCCATGCGACAATTGCAAACATACAATGATTTGGAATACGAAAGTAGTGACGATGAAAATTGTTTTGAAGATATGGATATTGCAAATGGCACAACACTGCGTGCAATTCAGTCTGCAGAGGAGAGCGATGATGAAAGTGGAGGAATTGTACTACATCCAACGAGTTCGCCTACGACTTATGTCTGAATGTGTGTCGTTTGTGTTGCTTAAAACTATTTATTACATACAATTTTCTGCTAATTGCTGCGCTGAATTTCGAACATCGCTCGACCTGTCTGTTGGCTTTTTGCCTGAGAACAGTCCAAGCGCTGCCTCGGACGGAAATACAAAGCCCAGTTCGTAGTCGATGCTCATATAAATAATAGCACCATCAATGTTTATGTTTCTGTTTAAAACAATAAAATACAACAACTAATATCACAAACCCGCACAACTTCATAAGCAGTTTTTAATTATTTTTTATTATTCTGGTGATCAATGCATTCGCAGTTATAATAAAATGCACTCTTGATGTGGCATCATTAGTTGCTGTGACATCATTGTTTACTCATAACACGTACAATCTGAAAGACAATGGCTAAAGTCATCTTACATTCTTAGTTGATTGTACCCCACATATCCCATCCCCGCAGTCTTTAATTGATCTTAAACCTGTCGACTATCATGAGGTACTAACATTGGCTGTTCATGCGATATCACCAGTTGATATGAAATCAATAGTGAATGTGATATAACTTCATGTGACATAGAAAGGTGAAGTGAAATCACTAGCTAATGCGATATCATTAGTAGCTGTGACATAATTACTTGATGTGATATCATTCGTTTTTGAGACATCATTAGGTGATGAGAAAGTCATATATGTTATTCTCAGGGAACTTTTAACTTCTACAATTTTGCTCGCATTGCCACAGTTTATACATTTTTGGATAGCTCGGGTAATAGCCTTTCCAAAAATGTATAAACATCCGAGGATTTGTCAATTTGAAAAAGTGCCGACTTTTATAGCATGGGTAATAGCCTTTCCAAAAATGTATAAACATCCGAGGATTTGTCAATTTGAAAAATTGCCAACTTTTATAGCATGGGTAATAGCCTTTCCAAAAATGTATAAACATCCGAGGATTTGTCAATTTGAAAAATTACCAACTTTTATAGCATGGGTAATAGCCTTTCCAAAAATGTATAAACATCCGAGGATTTGTCAATTTGAAAAATTGCCAACTTTTATAGCATTAGTAATAGCCTTTCCAAAAATGTATAAACAGCCGAGGATTTGTCAATTTGAAAAATTGCCAACTTTTATAGCATGGATAATAGCCTTTCCAAAAATGTATAAACATCCGAGGATTTGTCAATTTGAAAAATTGCCAACTTTTATAGCATTAGTAATAGCCTTTCCAAAAATGTATAAACAGCCGAGGATTTGTCAATTTGAAAAATTGCCAACTTTTATAGCATGGATAATAGCCTTTCCAAAAATGTATAAACATCCGAGGATTTGTCAATTTGAAAAATTGCCAACTTTTATAGCATGGATAATAGCCTTTCCAAAAATTAAGTTTAAAGATTTTTAATGTTCAAATGGCCATAACTTCTACAATTTTGCTAGCATTACCAACTTTATAGCATGGGTAATAGCCTTTCCAAAAATGTATAAACATCCGAGGATTTGTCAATTTGAAAAATTGCCAACTTTTATAGCATGGGTAATAGCCTTTCCAAAAATGTATAAACATCCGAGGATTTGTCAATTTGAAAAATTGCCGACTTTTATAGCATGGATAATAGCCTTTCCAAAAATGTATAAACATCCGAGGATTTGTCAATTTGAAAAATTGCCGACTTTTATAGCATGGATAATAGCCTTTCCAAAAATGTATAAACATCCGAGGATTTGTCAATTTGAAAAATTGCCGACTTTTATAGCATGGGTAATAGCCTTTCCAAAAATCAAGTTTAAAGATTTTTAATGTTCAAATGGCCATAACTTCTACAATTTTGCTAGCATTACCATAGTTTATACAGTTTTGGATAGCCCGGGTAATAGCCTTTCCAAAAATGTATAAACATCCGAGGATTTGTCAATTTGAAAAAGTGCCGACTTTTATAGCATGGGTAATAGCCTTTCCAAAAATCAAGTTTAAAGATTTTTAATGTTCAAATGGCCATAACTTCTACAATTTTGCTAGCATTACCAACTTTATAGCATGGATAATAGCCTTTCCAAAAATGTATAAACATCCGAGGATTTATCAATTTGAAAAACTGCCAACTTTTATAGCATGGATAATAGCCTTTCCAAAAATCAAGTTTAAAGATTTTTAATGTTCAAATGGCCATAACTTCTACAATTTTGCTAGCATTACCAACTTTATAGCATGGATAATAGCCTTTCCAAAAATGTATAAACATCCGAGGATTTGTCAATTTGAAAAAGTGCCGACTTTTATAGCATGGGTAATAGCCTTTCCAAAAATCAAGTTTAAAGATTTTTAATGTTCAAATGGCCATAACTTCTACAATTTTGCTAGCATTACCAACTTTATAGCATGGATAATAGCCTTTCCAAAAATGTATAAACATCCGAGGATTTGTCAATTTGAAAAATTGCCAACTTTTATAGCATGGGTAATAGCCTTTCCAAAAATGTATAAACATCCGAGGATTTGTCAATTTGAAAAATTGCCGACTTTTATAGCATGGGTAATAGCCTTTCCAAAAATGTATAAACATCCGAGGATTTGTCAATTTGAAAAATTGCCGACTTTTATAGCATGGATAATAGCCTTTCCAAAAATGTATAAACATCCGAGGATTTGTCAATTTGAAAAATTGCCGACTTTTATAGCATGGATAATAGCCTTTCCAAAAATGTATAAACATCCGAGGATTTGTCAATTTGAAAAATTGCCGACTTTTATAGCATGGATAATAGCCTTTCCAAAAATGTATAAACATCCGAGGATTTGTCAATTTGAAAAATTGCCGACTTTTATAGCATGGGTAATAGCCTTTCCAAAAATGTATAAACATCCGAGGATTTGTCAATTTGAAAAATTGCCGACTTTTATAGCATGGGTAATAGCCTTTCCAAAAATGTATAAACATCCGAGGATTTGTCAATTTGAAAAATTGCCGACTTTTATAGCATGGATAATAGCCTTTCCAAAAATGTATAAACATCCGAGGATTTGTCAATTTGAAAAATTGCCGACTTTTATAGCATGGATAATAGCCTTTCCAAAAATGTATAAACATCCGAGGATTTGTCAATTTGAAAAATTGCCGACTTTTATAGCATGGGTAATAGCCTTTCCAAAAATCAAGTTTAAAGATTTTTAATGTTCAAATGGCCATAACTTCTACAATTTTGCTAGCATTACCATAGTTTATACAGTTTTGGATAGCCCGGGTAATAGCCTTTCCAAAAATGTATAAACATCCGAGGATTTGTCAATTTGAAAAAGTGCCGACTTTTATAGCATGGGTAATAGCCTTTCCAAAAATCAAGTTTAAAGATTTTTAATGTTCAAATGGCCATAACTTCTACAATTTTGCTAGCATTACCAACTTTATAGCATGGATAATAGCCTTTCCAAAAATGTATAAACATCCGAGGATTTATCAATTTGAAAAATTGCCGACTTTTATAGCATGGATAATAGCCTTTCCAAAAATGTATAAACATCCGAGGATTTGTCAATTTGAAAAATTGCCGACTTTTATAGCATGGGTAATAGCCTTTCCAAAAATGTATAAACATCCGAGGATTTGTCAATTTGAAAAATTGCCGACTTTTATAGCATGGATAATAGCCTTTCCAAAAATGTATAATCATCCGAGGATTTGTCAATTTGAAAAATTGCCGACTTTTATAGCATGGGTAATAGCCTTTCCAAAAATCAAGTTTAAAGATTTTTAATGTTCAAATGGCCATAACTTCTACAATTTTGCTAGCATTACCATAGTTTATACAGTTTTGGATAGCCCGGGTAATAGCCTTTCCAAAAATGTATAAACATCCGAGGATTTGTCAATTTGAAAAAGTGCCGACTTTTATAGCATGGGTAATAGCCTTTCCAAAAATCAAGTTTAAAGATTTTTAATGTTCAAATGGCCATAACTTCTACAATTTTGCTAGCATTACCAACTTTATAGCATGGATAATAGCCTTTCCAAAAATGTATAAACATCCGAGGATTTATCAATTTGAAAAACTGCCAACTTTTATAGCATGGATAATAGCCTTTCCAAAAATTAAGTTTAAAGATTTTTAATGTTCAAATGGCCATAACTTCTACAATTTTGCTAGCATTACCAACTTTATAGCATGGGTAATAGCCTTTCCAAAAATGTATAAACATCCGAGGATTTGTCAATTTGAAAAATTGCCAACTTTTATAGCATGGGTAATAGCCTTTCCAAAAATGTATAAACATCCGAGGATTTGTCAATTTGAAAAATTGCCGACTTTTATAGCATGGATAATAGCCTTTCCAAAAATGTATAAACATCCGAGGATTTGTCAATTTGAAAAATTGCCGACTTTTATAGCATGGATAATAGCCTTTCCAAAAATGTATAAACATCCGAGGATTTGTCAATTTGAAAAATTGCCGACTTTTATAGCATGGATAATAGCCTTTCCAAAAATGTATAAACATCCGAGGATTTGTCAATTTGAAAAATTGCCGACTTTTATAGCATGGGTAATAGCCTTTCCAAAAATGTATAAACATCCGAGGATTTGTCAATTTGAAAAATTGCCGACTTTTATAGCATGGATAATAGCCTTTCCAAAAATGTATAAACATCCGAGGATTTGTCAATTTGAAAAATTGCCGACTTTTATAGCATGGATAATAGCCTTTCCAAAAATGTATAAACATCCGAGGATTTGTCAATTTGAAAAATTGCCGACTTTTATAGCATGGATAATAGCCTTTCCAAAAATGTATAAACATCCGAGGATTTGTCAATTTGAAAAATTGCCGACTTTTATAGCATGGGTAATAGCCTTTCCAAAAATCAAGTTTAAAGATTTTTAATGTTCAAATGGCCATAACTTCTACAATTTTGCTAGCATTACCATAGTTTATACAGTTTTGGATAGCCCGGGTAATAGCCTTTCCAAAAATGTATAAACATCCGAGGATTTGTCAATTTGAAAAAGTGCCGACTTTTATAGCATGGGTAATAGCCTTTCCAAAAATCAAGTTTAAAGATTTTTAATGTTCAAATGGCCATAACTTCTACAATTTTGCTAGCATTACCAACTTTATAGCATGGATAATAGCCTTTCCAAAAATGTATAAACATCCGAGGATTTATCAATTTGAAAAACTGCCAACTTTTATAGCATGGATAATAGCCTTTCCAAAAATCAAGTTTAAAGATTTTTAATGTTCAAATGGCCATAACTTCTACAATTTTGCTAGCATTACCAACTTTATAGCATGGATAATAGCCTTTCCAAAAATGTATAAACATCCGAGGATTTGTCAATTTGAAAAATTGCCAACTTTTATAGCATGGGTAATAGCCTTTCCAAAAATCAAGTTTAAAGATTTTTAATGTTCAAATGGCCATAACTTCTACAATTTTGCTAGCATTACCAACTTTATAGCATGGATAATAGCCTTTCCAAAAATGTATAAACATCCGAGGATTTGTCAATTTGAAAAATTGCCAACTTTTATAGCATGGGTAATAGCCTTTCCAAAAATCAAGTTTAAAGATTTTTAATGTTCAAATGGCCATAACTTCTACAATTTTGCTAGCATTACCAACTTTATAGCATGGATAATAGCCTTTCCAAAAATGTATAAACATCCGAGGATTTGTCAATTTGAAAAAGTGCCGACTTTTATAGCATGGATAATAGCCTTTCCAAAAATCAAGTTTAAAGATTTTTAATGTTCAAATGGCCATAACTTCTACAATTTTGCTAGCATTACCAACTTTATAGCATGGATAATAGCCTTTCCAAAAATGTATAAACATCCGAGGATTTGTCAATTTGAAAAATTGCCAACTTTTATAGCATGGGTAATAGCCTTTCCAAAAATGTATAAACATCCGAGGATTTGTCAATTTGAAAAATTGCCAACTTTTATAGCATGGGTAATAGCCTTTCCAAAAATGTATAAACATCCGAGGATTTGTCAATTTGAAAAATTGCCAACTTTTATAGCATGGATAATAGCCTTTCCAAAAATGTATAAACATCCGAGGATTTGTCAATTTGAAAAATTGCCAACTTTTATAGCATGGATAATAGCCTTTCCAAAAATGTATAAACATCCGAAGATTTGTCAATTTGAAAAATTGCCAACTTTTATAGCATGGATAATAGCCTTTCCAAAAATGTATAAACATCCGAAGATTTGTCAATTTGAAAAAGTGCCGACTTTTATAGCATGGATAATAGCCTTTCCAAAAATGTATAAACATCCGAAGATTTGTCAATTTGAAAAAGTGCCGACTTTTATAGCATGGGTAATAGCCTTTCCAAAAATGTATAAACATCCGAGGATTTGTCAATTTGAAAAATTGCCAACTTTTATAGCATGGATAATAGCCTTTCCAAAAATGTATAAACATCCGAGGATTTGTCAATTTGAAAAATTGCCAACTTTTATAGCATGGATAATAGCCTTTCCAAAAATGTATAAACATCCGAGGATTTGTCAATTTGAAAAATTGCCAACTTTTATAGCATGGATAATAGCCTTTCCAAAAATGTATAAACATCCGAAGATTTGTCAATTTGAAAAAGTACCGACTCTTATAGCATGGGTAATAGCCTTTCCAAAAATGTATAAACATCCGAGGATTTGTCAATTTGAAAAATTGCCGACTTTTATAGCATGGATAATAGCCTTTCCAAAAATGTATAAACATCCGAGGATTTGTCAATTTGAAAAATTGCCGACTTTTATAGCATGGATAATAGCCTTTCCAAAAATGTATAAACATCCGAGGATTTGTCAATTTGAAAAATTGCCGACTTTTATAGCATGGATAATAGCCTTTCCAAAAATGTATAAACATCCGAGGATTTGTCAATTTGAAAAATTGCCGACTTTTATAGCATGGGTAATAGCCTTTCCAAAAATCAAGTTTAAAGATTTTTAATGTTCAAATGGCCATAACTTCTACAATTTTGCTAGCATTACCATAGTTTATACAGTTTTGGATAGCCCGGGTAATAGCCTTTCCAAAAATGTATAAACATCCGAGGATTTGTCAATTTGAAAAAGTGCCGACTTTTATAGCATGGGTAATAGCCTTTCCAAAAATCAAGTTTAAAGATTTTTAATGTTCAAATGGCCATAACTTCTACAATTTTGCTAGCATTACCAACTTTATAGCATGGATAATAGCCTTTCCAAAAATGTATAAACATCCGAGGATTTATCAATTTGAAAAACTGCCAACTTTTATAGCATGGATAATAGCCTTTCCAAAAATCAAGTTTAAAGATTTTTAATGTTCAAATGGCCATAACTTCTACAATTTTGCTAGCATTACCAACTTTATAGCATGGATAATAGCCTTTCCAAAAATGTATAAACATCCGAGGATTTGTCAATTTGAAAAATTGCCAACTTTTATAGCATGGGTAATAGCCTTTCCAAAAATCAAGTTTAAAGATTTTTAATGTTCAAATGGCCATAACTTCTACAATTTTGCTAGCATTACCAACTTTATAGCATGGATAATAGCCTTTCCAAAAATGTATAAACATCCGAGGATTTGTCAATTTGAAAAAGTGCCGACTTTTATAGCATGGATAATAGCCTTTCCAAAAATCAAGTTTAAAGATTTTTAATGTTCAAATGGCCATAACTTCTACAATTTTGCTAGCATTACCAACTTTATAGCATGGATAATAGCCTTTCCAAAAATGTATAAACATCCGAGGATTTGTCAATTTGAAAAATTGCCAACTTTTATAGCATGGGTAATAGCCTTTCCAAAAATGTATAAACATCCGAGGATTTGTCAATTTGAAAAATTGCCAACTTTTATAGCATGGGTAATAGCCTTTCCAAAAATGTATAAACATCCGAGGATTTGTCAATTTGAAAAATTGCCAACTTTTATAGCATGGATAATAGCCTTTCCAAAAATGTATAAACATCCGAGGATTTGTCAATTTGAAAAATTGCCAACTTTTATAGCATGGATAATAGCCTTTCCAAAAATGTATAAACATCCGAAGATTTGTCAATTTGAAAAATTGCCAACTTTTATAGCATGGATAATAGCCTTTCCAAAAATGTATAAACATCCGAAGATTTGTCAATTTGAAAAAGTGCCGACTTTTATAGCATGGATAATAGCCTTTCCAAAAATGTATAAACATCCGAAGATTTGTCAATTTGAAAAAGTGCCGACTTTTATAGCATGGGTAATAGCCTTTCCAAAAATGTATAAACATCCGAGGATTTGTCAATTTGATAATAGCCTTTCCAAAAATGTATAAACATCCGAGGATTTGTCAATTTGAAAAATTGCCAACTTTTATAGCATGAATAATAGCCTTTCCAAAAATGTATAAACATCCGAAGATTTGTCAATTTGAAAAAGTGCCGACTTTTATAGCATGGGTAATAGCCTTTCCAAAAATGTATAAACATCCGAGGATTTGTCAATTTGAAAAATTGCCAACTTTTATAGCATGGATAATAGCCTTTCCAAAAATGTATAAACATCCGAGGATTTGTCAATTTGAAAAATTGCCAACTTTTATAGCATGGGTAATAGCCTTTCCAAAAATGTATAAACATCCGAGGATTTGTCAATTTGAAAAATTGCCAACTTTTATAGCATGGATAATAGCCTTTCCAAAAATGTATAAACATCCGAGGATTTGTCAATTTGAAAAATTGCCAACTTTTATAGCATGGGTAATAGCCTTTCCAAAAATGTATAAACATCCGAGGATTTGTCAATTTAAAAAATTGCCAACTTTTATAGCATGGATAATAGCCTTTCCAAAAATGTATAAACATCCGAGGATTTGTCAATTTGAAAAATTGCCAACTTTTATAGCATGGATAATAGCCTTTCCAAAAATGTATAAACATCCGAGGATTTGTCAATTTGAAAAATTGCCAACTTTTATAGCATGGGTAATAGCCTTTCCAAAAATGTATAAACATCCGAGGATTTGTCAATTTAAAAAATTGCCAACTTTTATAGCATGGGTAATAGCCTTTCCAAAAATGTATAAACATCCGAGGATTTGTCAATTTAAAAAATTGCCAACTTTTATAGCATGGATAATAGCCTTTCCAAAAATGTATAAACATCCGAGGATTTGTCAATTTGAAAAAATGCCAACTTTTATAGCATGGATAATAGCCTTTCCAAAAATGTATAAACATCCGAGGATTTGTCAATTTGAAAAAATGCCAACTTTTATAGCATGGATAATAGCCTTTCCAAAAATGTATAAACATCCGAGGATTTGTCAATTTGAAAAAGTGCCGACTTTTATAGCATGGATAATAGCCTTTCCAAAAATGTATAAACATCCGAGGATTTGTCAATTTGAAAAAATGCCAACTTTTATAGCCAACTTTTATAGCATGGATAATAGAATTTCCAAAAATGTATAAACATCCGAGGATTTGTCAATTTGAAAAATTGCCAACTTTTATAGCATGGATAATAGCCTTTCCAAAAATGTATAAACATCCGAGGATTTGTCAATTTGAAAAATTGCCAACTTTTATAGCATGGATAATAGCCTTTCCAAAAATGTATAAACATCCGAAGATTTGTCAATTTGAAAAAGTGCCGACTTTTATAGCATGGGTAATAGCCTTTCCAAAAATGTATAAACATCCGAGGATTTGTCAATTTGAAAAATTGCCAACTTTTATAGCATGGATAATAGCCTTTCCAAAAATGTATAAACATCCGAGGATTTGTCAATTTGAAAAATTGCCAACTTTTATAGCATGGGTAATAGCCTTTCCAAAAATGTATAAACATCCGAGGATTTGTCAATTTAAAAAATTGCCAACTTTTATAGCATGGATAATAGCCTTTCCAAAAATGTATAAACATCCGAGGATTTGTCAATTTGAAAAATTGCCAACTTTTATAGCATGGATAATAGCCTTTCCAAAAATGTATAAACATCCGAAGATTTGTCAATTTGAAAAAGTGCCGACTTTTATAGCATGGGTAATAGCCTTTCCAAAAATGTATAAACATCCGAGGATTTGTCAATTTGAAAAATTGCCAACTTTTATAGCATGGATAATAGCCTTTCCAAAAATGTATAAACATCCGAAGATTTGTCAATTTGAAAAAGTGCCGACTTTTATAGCATGGGTAATAGCCTTTCCAAAACTGTATAAACATCCGAGGATTTGTCAATTTGAAAAATTGCCAACTTTTATAGCATGGATAATAGCCTTTCCAAAAATGTATAAACATCCGAGGATTTGTCAATTTGAAAAAATGCCAACTTTTATAGCATGGATAATAGCCTTTCCAAAAATGTATAAACATCCGAGGATTTGTCAATTTGAAAAAATGCCAACTTTTATAGCATGGATAATAGCCTTTCCAAAAATGTATAAACATCCGAGGATTTGTCAATTTAAAAAATTGCCAACTTTTATAGCATGGATAATAGCCTTTCCAAAAATGTATAAACATCCGAGGATTTGTCAATTTGAAAAATTGCCAACTTTTATAGCATGGATAATAGCCTTTCCAAAAATGTATAAACATCCGAAGATTTGTCAATTTGAAAAAGTGCCGACTTTTATAGCATGGATACCAGCCTTTCCAAAAATGTATAAACATCCGAGGATTTGTCAATTTGAAAAATTGCCAACTTTTATAGCATGGATAATAGCCTTTCCAAAAATGTATAAACATCCGAAGATTTGTCAATTTGAAAAAGTGCCGACTTTTATAGCATGGGTAATAGCCTTTCCAAAAATGTATAAACATCCGAGGATTTGTCAATTTGAAAAATTGCCAACTTTTATAGCATGGATAATAGCCTTTCCAAAAATGTATAAACATCCGAGGATTTGTCAATTTGAAAAATTGCCAACTTTTATAGCATGGGTAATAGCCTTTCCAAAAATGTATAAACATCCGAGGATTTGTCAATTTAAAAAATTGCCAACTTTTATAGCATGGATAATAGCCTTTCCAAAAATGTATAAACATCCGAGGATTTGTCAATTTGAAAAATTGCCAACTTTTATAGCATGGATAATAGCCTTTCCAAAAATGTATAAACATCCGAGGATTTGTCAATTTGAAAAATTGCCAACTTTTATAGCATGGGTAATAGCCTTTCCAAAAATGTATAAACATCCGAGGATTTGTCAATTTAAAAAATTGCCAACTTTTATAGCATGGGTAATAGCCTTTCCAAAAATGTATAAACATCCGAGGATTTGTCAATTTAAAAAATTGCCAACTTTTATAGCATGGATAATAGCCTTTCCAAAAATGTATAAACATCCGAGGATTTGTCAATTTGAAAAAATGCCAACTTTTATAGCATGGATAATAGCCTTTCCAAAAATGTATAAACATCCGAGGATTTGTCAATTTGAAAAAATGCCAACTTTTATAGCATGGATAATAGCCTTTCCAAAAATGTATAAACATCCGAGGATTTGTCAATTTGAAAAAGTGCCGACTTTTATAGCATGGATAATAGCCTTTCCAAAAATGTATAAACATCCGAGGATTTGTCAATTTGAAAAAATGCCAACTTTTATAGCCAACTTTTATAGCATGGATAATAGAATTTCCAAAAATGTATAAACATCCGAGGATTTGTCAATTTGAAAAATTGCCAACTTTTATAGCATGGATAATAGCCTTTCCAAAAATGTATAAACATCCGAGGATTTGTCAATTTGAAAAATTGCCAACTTTTATAGCATGGATAATAGCCTTTCCAAAAATGTATAAACATCCGAAGATTTGTCAATTTGAAAAAGTGCCGACTTTTATAGCATGGGTAATAGCCTTTCCAAAAATGTATAAACATCCGAGGATTTGTCAATTTGAAAAATTGCCAACTTTTATAGCATGGATAATAGCCTTTCCAAAAATGTATAAACATCCGAGGATTTGTCAATTTGAAAAATTGCCAACTTTTATAGCATGGATAATAGCCTTTCCAAAAATGTATAAACATCCGAAGATTTGTCAATTTGAAAAAGTGCCGACTTTTATAGCATGGGTATTAGCCTTTCCAAAAATGTATAAACATCCGAGGATTTGTCAATTTGAAAAATTGCCAACTTTTATAGCATGGATAATAGCCTTTCCAAAAATGTATAAACATCCGAGGATTTGTCAATTTGAAAAAATGCCAACTTTTATAGCATGGATAATAGCCTTTCCAAAAATGTATAAACATCCGAGGATTTGTCAATTTGAAAAATTGCAAACTTTTATAGCATGGGTAATAGCCTTTCCAAAAATGTATAAACATCCGAGGATTTGTCAATTTGAAAAATTGCCAACTTTTATAGCATGGGTAATAGCCTTTCCAAAAATGTATAAACATCCGAGGATTTGTCAATTTGAAAAATTGCCAACTTTTATAGCATGGATAATAGCCTTTCCAAAAATGTATAAACATCCGAGGATTTGTCAATTTGAAAAATTGCCAACTTTTATAGCATGGATAATAGCCTTTCCAAAAATGTATAAACATCCGAGGATTTGTCAATTTGAAAAAATGCCAACTTTTATAGCATGGATAATAGCCTTTCCAAAAATGTATAAACATCCGAGGATTTGTCAATTTGAAAAAATGCCAACTTTTATAGCATGGATAATAGCCTTTCCAAAAATGTATAAACATCCGAGGATTTGTCAATTTGAAAAAATGCCAACTTTTATAGCATGGATAATAGCCTTTCCAAAAATGTATAAACATCCGAGGATTTGTCAATTTAAAAAATTGCCAACTTTTATAGCATGGATAATAGCCTTTCCAAAAATGTATAAACATCCGAGGATTTGTCAATTTGAAAAAATGCCAACTTTTATAGCATGGATAATAGCCTTTCCAAAAATGTATAAACATCCGAGGATTTGTCAATTTGAAAAAATGCCAACTTTTATAGCATGGATAATAGCCTTTCCAAAAATGTATAAACATCCGAGGATTTGTCAATTTGAAAAATTGCCAACTTTTATAGCATGGATAATAGCCTTTCCAAAAATGTATAAACATCCGAGGATTTGTCAATTTGAAAAAATGCCAACTTTTATAGCATGGATAATAGCCTTTCCAAAAATGTATAAACATCCGAGGATTTGTCAATTTGAAAAAATGCCAACTTTTATAGCATGGATAATAGCCTTTCCAAAAATGTATAAACATCCGAGGATTTGTCAATTTGAAAAATTGCCAACTTTTATAGCATGGATAATAGCCTTTCCAAAAATGTATAAACATCCGAGGATTTGTCAATTTGAAAAAATGCCAACTTTTATAGCATGGATAATAGCCTTTCCAAAAATGTATAAACATCCGAGGATTTGTCAATTTGAAAAAATGCCAACTTTTATAGCATGGATAATAGCCTTTCCAAAAATGTATAAACATCCGAGGATTTGTCAATTTGAAAAAATGCCAACTTTTATAGCATGGATAATAGCCTTTCCAAAAATGTATAAACATCCGAGGATTTGTCAATTTGAAAAATTGCCAACTTTTATAGCATGGATAATAGCCTTTCCAAAAATGTATAAACATCCGAGGATTTGTCAATTTGAAAAAATGCCAACTTTTATAGCATGGATAATAGCCTTTCCAAAAATGTATAAACAAAAATCAAGTTTAAAGATTTTCAATGTTCAAATGGCCATAACTTCTTCCACAATTTTGATCCCATTACCAAAGAGGTATTTCCCACCGTAATAAAACAAATCATTCCTAAGGGGAGTTGCCAATTAGTGTTGCCACTTAGTGCTGCCACCTGAGCTTATCTTATAACTTTAGACGAGTTATTTAGAAGATCTCGAAAACAGCTTAGCCGATTGAAATGAAATTTTTTTAACGGGGTTGCCACCTATCTATTTTTTTTTTAAATGTAACGAAATATTTCAATATGAAGATCAAACGATTATGGATATCATTCCTATTTCAAAAAACTTCTTTTTGTGTGGGTCTGTATTAAATTAATTGCATATACAAATAACCGGAATTTCTTAACCAATTGATGAGTATCTTAGCCAAACTAAAATTTACGTCAACCTTAAAAAGTGCCGAGCAAAGTTTGGTTGGCTAGGTTCTAATTATATATTACCAAAGCAATTCGCAAGGTGTTACGCCAGAACCGTAAATATGCTGCTGAGCTTTCCAATCCGCAGAACTTCCCATCTTCTTTCTACACTGTTCAATATTCATTATTCTGACCCAGTCATTATGTTAGAAAATTTATCGAAACTGCTCTTGCCTAGTCGAGAGTTACTTTTCTCTTTTGATTGCCACTATAGCCAGTTAGCAACAGTCCTTCCTATTATCAACTGCTGAAGAAATATTCAAACACTTCTTGGTCATAAAGCATCCTCTTTTTTCGATCCTAGTAATCAGACGCTGTTAATTAAATTTCACATCAAGCTAAAATATACTTAAAACGTCGGTGTTTCTTTTCACAATTTTTGGGTTGCCTCGTAGCTCACATGGCATTTGCCCCTGCAATGCTAAGCTCAAAAGAAGCTGCCTTATCAACAATGTGAGCTTTTAAAGCTTCACACTTGTGCTTGTGTTTTGGGTCCACATTTGTATGCGACATTTTTCTTGCACTCAAATTTAGAATAAGCTCACTATCACATATACATACATACATAATCATTTTGTCACAAAAAGCTCTACACTTGAGCGAAAGTTCTCCCTTGTGCTTTAACACAAAAACTCGCTCTTACACGAAGCACAACCAACGCAAACACGAAGCGCTCATTCACTTACACGAATGTAACGAACACAAAAATTTACCACAACATTCGTCAACAACTCCCATGTGATATGCGTAAAAACGATTTTATTATCGTGCTATCGTCGTTATCCTAGTCGTTATACTAAATACTAGTAAATAGACACATCGTGCGCACCATTGCCAATGATTTTTACAAAATAATACGAAAGGTGAAATGAAGAAATCAGTTCAAATCGTGACGTTTCAGCGTGCGGATGCGAAACGTATTGTGGCGCGCGTACGACACGTGTTTATTTACTGAGCAAAAAAGAAAAATTTACTGGTCCAAACGTTGGCGTTTTTGCAAAAGGATTACATACGGCAAATTGCTTTGCAAATTGTTCGAAACAATGTCGGCATTGATTTGTGTGAAAAACAAATAAAAAAATCTTGCTAAAAAGGCTTACGCACCGATAGTGTACTAGCGTAAATTTGCTCGAGTGTTTAGGAAAAAAAAAAATAATAATAAAAATATTCTCACAGTTGTGTGTGCGTGTGTGTAGGCAGTTTCAGTTTTGCATTTGGCAATTATTTTTGCAAACCTTAGCAAAACCGGAACTTCTAACCTCATTTTGTTGGTTTTGTCCAAAAAAATTACAATTTGCTTACCTAGTGATATACTGAAGAGCGTATGTACGTGTGACGGGGATTCCCATTCGTCGTCCTTGTGTGTTTATCGTGTGCTTATCTGCTGCTTTTGTGTGTCGGTCGGTCGGTTGATAAATTTTGCGCTGACGATTCACATTTTTAACTCGGTCGCTGGTTCGTTGTGTGTCTGACAATCTGTCGGTTAGTCTATCATTTGATAAAAGCATCGTTCAACTTTTGCAAACGATTTACATTATTCAGTTAAAAGAAGAAGAAAAAAAAAGGAAAAAACCGTGTACAACACATTGTACATATGTGCGTGTATATATGTACATATGTATGTTTAAATGGGTTTCTGTAAAACCACTAACAAAGCTCTGTGTAATTTTTTCACTAAACAAATGACCTATGCTCTTGCTAAGCACACTCACTACGGATGAATAGCCAAAAAATATTGAAAAGAAAAATCATAAAAAGTTTATAGCCGAAAAAAGGTACAAATACAATGTTAATGCTCTTATTCACAGCTTATTCTATTACAATGTATGCTTGTACAAATATTTATTAAGCGTTAACATGTGCATAATTATGTGTTTGGTATTATCATACAAACCCTCCAGTTGTTTCAGCAAGATAAATAAAAACTTTCAACAGAATATTTTAACTGGCTTGTGTTTTCAGCTGTGAATATATGAAGAGGTTTTTATCCACTTGGGATCTAGATTTGTTTATCGGCGTATCTTGGAATCAGTGTGCTACAATACACCTGAACTGTTATCATACCGGTTGAGTAAAGTAGTAAGGTCGCACATGTTTTTTTGTTTTGCTATTGAAAAACCAACCTACGAAGTTTTGGGCAGTAACTATTACAGGCTTGGACGATCCTTAGTTAGAGGCTGGTTTATTATTTTTACACATGTAATTAGGCTTGAAGTAGTAAGAAATCCCTGGTAGGGTAATCAATCTATCTCTGCTGTCAGTACAGCTGATACTAATTACAAAAAGTATTGAAAGTTATTATTTTTGTTTTGTTTTTGTAGTTGAAAGCTATACTGTGATAGTATATTATTCAATCAAAGAGAAAGTCAACTTAATCTCAGCCTATGTACACGAATTTTCATTGGTCGAACGATTAAACTCTAAACCGTCTATATGTGAACAAAACTTTTTAAATTTCTAAACTCCTACATTTTACAGACAAAAACTGGACCAGATTGACTTGCGTTTCTTTGGAGAATTCAGCATACTCCAGGCGAGAGTTGACAAGCAAAATAATGAAATCTCAGTAGATATTTTTTTTATTCCCATTGTCGATCAAACGTCGGTCTCATGTAATGCTTAATTCACAGAAATTGTATATGTGCTTTTAGGTCTAATCAAACTAAAACAGTAGTCCCCTATGGCATAAACGAATTGAGAAGTTATTGTTTTATATCTGTCAAAGTGTTCAGTAGAAAAAGAGACAGCGATTAAGCCTGTACGAGAAGAAGAGAAAGAAATGCTATTCAAAAGTACAGTGCTATACAAGTTGAAGAAATGCTATTAACTCATCTGCCATCGCTATCTAGAAACAAAAATCGAATATTTTGAAAATATGTAAGACAACTATAAAATAAATTAAAATTAAAGCAATCAATCTAGTATGTGAAAATGGCCGTGTCACCGCCCACTTTTGATAAACTTAGTTCAAAACATATTATGAAAACGATTCAACTTGGCATAGGAAAATTCACCACTCACATCGATATTTTTAAAACTCACATTCCGCACTGAAATGTGCGACTACACCTACTTTTTTTAAAAAGCGTTTGAAAAATATTATAAACGAATATAACAGTCATTATCCATACATATTTCCAAAAAAACAACCTTTCATTTTATTTCACTTGCAAAGATAAACGTTCACGAAAAATAAAAAATTTACAAAAATGGGCAAGCCTACGCCCCGTTTAACTATGAGCAGTTATTCTACAAAGTTCATCATATGACCTAACTCGACCACAACGTGATTTTTCTTAAGGAACGTAATCGCCTACTTAAGTAAATGCAGTAAAAAGTAGTTAGCTCCGCTTTAGCAATATCCACCTTAACAGTCGTAATTTCCCGAAGTGATGCACTTGTTGCATAACTTATTGTTTGTGTGAATGTTCATGTCTGTCGCTCCCATTTTGTTCACAATGCAACTGGAGTAATAAAGTGGCAAAGGTATTCGCCGTTCGTGATCTTGAATAAATATGCGAGGTTGTGTAAGTGAATTTAAGGTTTTGTAGCATACTTTTAGGATTTAAAATACCCATTTGGGTGGAGGGTGTATTAATTCCTTCGTACCCGTTCGGGTATAAACAGGTACAATTAGTCTCTCCATAGGACTTGCTCAAACAAATGTGAACAGTTCAGCCCATTCAAAGTGATCATATATTAGTCAAATCCTCCTTGCGACTCACCCCGGACTGATACTAGACTAATCGCATTTTTTTGCAGGCTTACGATCGAATCAATTCAAATTCATTCTTATGGTAATGTCAAGTGAACAGCTGACGTCCTCTTCTTAACGTTTTTAACTCGCTATGTAATGTAGAATGTCATAAAAAGAATGATTTGGCTATTGACTTTGAATACTGGCTTTTGAATATTGTGAAAAAATTATTCAAATTAAAAGAAATTTTGAACAATTATGTATTTGTACAAAAATAAAAATTAAAAAGCTTTGCCGGTTATTGCACAATCGCGACGGAATTACGTGTCGGAAGTCGTAAAAAGAAAACAATCGATTTTTGTCATTTAAAATTTTTTATCAGTATGACATGCTAGTTTACAAAAAATTTAAGCGAATAGAGGCGAATACTGCCGAATTCGCTCTGCCAATACCATAACAATGAATTTGCCTTGGATCGAATCTTCATGTACTAGAACAAATGTTGCGTATACGACATGGCATATCAGTTTATAAAGAATTCTTTAAGAGGTGACATTATTTTTGTTTGTATTATAAGCACAGGGTGCTGTAAGTATTGTCTTAAATGTGAATAAATAATTTTATTTAGTAGACGTTTTAAAAATAGTTTAAAAACTGTAATTTTTGTCAACTAATGTGAGCAATACAAGCCTTTTACATGCACAAACATGAACAACTTATTTCTAAAAATATTTTTAGGTAAAATGTATAGTTTTTGAGGCCGCGATTTGACTGAAAAAAGAGTTCGATATTTGGGATGGTCCCAGACAATAACTCACACCCTTTTTGTATCCATTTTCGTGGAACTTATTCTTGACATCAGAGCGGTGTCAAGCATATAAGAAAAGCTCATTTAAAGCTATAAGATTCTTAAGATGATATATATTTAAAAATTAATTTTTGCTTCCTGACTTTTTACCATTAACGATCTCAAGAATATCACTAGTCATCGACACGCAGAATTGAGCAAAATACGATAAATAGACAAAATTGAATTTCTAGTAGTCTCGTGGAAAATGTGGACCTACTTTTTAAAAATTTCTATATGAAAGATATGTATACTACGCGTGAAAAGATATGTGCCATAATTTAAAGTACGTTTTAACTACCCCATGATTTGAGGATTTTCCATGAATATTATAATAACTTGTGACCTTGTATGATCAGAATGACAATCTTTGTAAGTTTAGCCCCTTTCATCTGTCTGTGCGTATGTTTATTTGAATATAAAATAGTTTTTAATTTTTGAGCATACCGAGCCGAATATGTCCATCCCGAAAACTTTTTCGGCCTTGATATAAAATAACAAACTTCCCAAACATTCTGAAATCGATAATTTTGATGACCTGTTTCGTCTCACTCACATACAATTAATTTAGGTTTATAAATGAAATACTTATTTTATTATTGAAATATCAAACTTATTTCTCAGCAACTGTTTTGCTTTCACGAAAATGCTGTAAACATTTCACTCATTTCCAATTCCATCAGCTTAAATCATAGTGTTATTATCATTTTAAATAGTATTACTGACATTTCCACTAAATTCCATTTTAAGCTTTTTATTTATGTATACCAAATAATTTTTTTCCGAAACCAACTAACCAATGACAAATGCAAACGAATCGACCAGCCATAATTTAATTGTGAGTTGTAGTCCATCAGCGATTACAGAGGTCACAATTTCAAATCAATTAATTTCACAACAAAAGAAATGACAACAAAAATAAATAAATAACGGTTTGTGCAGAGAAAATAATAACAAACCAGACGCACATAGGTACAATAAAATAAATAACAACAAAAAAAACCTTTAAAAAATTGAAAGACTCAACCACAGCCAAAACGAGAAAAGAGAAAATGCAAACCAAAAGCGAGGAAATTTACAAACAAAAAACCAATTCATTTGTAAATGTTTGCATAAAATACCGTTAAATATATGTACATAGCTATAGTTGTATGTGCTATATTTGCCTATCCTTGGGGTAAGGAAGTTGAGAAGTGTTTAGTATGTCTGTCGTACGCAAGCGAATATTTTGGGCGTGAAGCTTGCGCTGCTGGAATTCAAAGAAATAACGTCGTATGATCAAACTGATTGAACAACTGACTGATAGTCAGCCATCCACACAATGCTTCAATGCCTCAACAGTAGCGGGTGTGTCGTTGCCCACTACCGTATTTGCAATATGCTTTTTTGTTTGTTATTATTCTTCTTTGCCTTCATGGCGCACTCCGCTTGTAACTTGTACCTCGGTATACATACATACATATATCCGGTTTTTGTCAATCATCATGCAGCCCGTTTCTTGTTTGTTGTCTTTGCTATGCCACCGTGCTGTTGCGCTCCATTTCATTGCTTTCATTTCCACACGGATATGATTCAATGCGTACGGTCAGTTTTTGTTATATGTATGTACATACATACAGACATACATACATATGTATGTATAATGTTGGATTTTTTTTTTTATTATTTTGACCAGTCAGTCGTTCTCAGTATCGAAATGACAGACACATCAATTAAAAGCAATGTCAGTGCATTGTTAGTAGGACGACGAGTACGAATGCTAAGCTTAAAATACACTCTGAGAGGGATTTCGTTGTTGAAGCGTAGACAATGGTATACATTTTTTGTTGGTAATTTATTGATTGGCACCTAGGTCAGGTGATGGCAAGTGGTGATTTGAGTTGTTAAAGAAAAGAGTTTCGCAGAAATTTTACATCCTTCCTTTGCTATCTAGAATGCTTTTTTTTTGGTTTTACTTTTACTAATGCTCATGACAAAATATTTCCTACGAAGTGTATAAAGAGGATAAAGATAGCATTGCCCACTCTGTAAAGGCTGCTAAGTCCACTTTTTACACACACCAGCTTTTACTAAATTTTCCATGACTCAGTTTCTTATACTAGCGTATGATTGTGCAACTGAGCAAGGCGTATCAGTTGTGCTGCAGTACTCAAGGCCACTATTATCTACTCCTCTGTACTCTGGGAATAGGCAGCTTACTAAGATCATTATGTCTGATACATATGTACATAGGCTTATCGTAGAATTAGAGGTAGCCTCGTTGGGACTACTTCAACACAATCGGCTTCAGTAGTTCGTTCTGTAACTTTTCGTGATATTAACGACTGATTTTGTTCCGCATAACTCATAATGATTTCGTTATGAAAAGTGTTTCTGTATGAAAAAAATCAACTTGCGACATGTTCGTGGTGTGTTATGTATGTATGTATGTGATTCAATTATAGTCCACAAGGCTTAGGTGCCAAATAGATCAGATGAGTGCTGTCACTAGCCTAATAGATATGATGTTGCCACGGAAATTTTTTTTTTCAAATTTTATTTACAATAGATATTTGTATTTAATTTTTCTATAATAATTAATTTTTAATAATTTGGCATTATGCAATTATTTTGGGTTTTACATTCATTTTTTTCATGGATCTCCATAAGCAAAATACAAGTCTACCACACTTACAGAAAAACTAATCAGCCATAACTTCATGACACGGTTGCCATTTGCGTTAAAAATCGTATCGAAGGGATACAAGAACGAGCTAGAGGGCACCCTAAAGTGTTCTTGGCTCATGTCTTAATATTCCGTGTGCCTGAAAATGGACTTTTTCAATGGTACTAAATAGCACTGACTATGCCGCGGAATCAGTATTCTGACTGTCGCTAAAACTAAGTATACAGCCAAAACTACACTACTAGCGCCGTGGTGTGTTCTAAAATTCAATTCTAATTGAGTCTTTCTATATCATCTCATATTTGGAATCCAATTTTGTGAAGCTAATTTTTGTAAAGTTTACTTTGGCATCTTCCAAGGGGATACTTAGTAGTAGCATAAAAAAATTTGTTCGCCAATTAATTTAGAATCCAAATTTGGTTATATCATGCTATCTTAAGATATCCAGAAATTTTCAATAGGTTGTTTTTCAACAATTTCAATTTTTACATTTCTCCGAAAGGTTTCTTTTTTTTGGAAAAAATTCAAAAATCCATATTTGGCAAAACAGATCAAATAATTCTAAAATATTTAGGATGTCATTAGATAGACAAATTAGGGGCACAAAACATAAAATAGTAGTGCAAAACTTTGAAATTTAATTTGTGCAATTAAAAATAAAATAACTACTATCGAACACTAAACATTTTCTAAAAGTATTATTTAAAATATTTTTTTTTAAACCTCTTACCCTTTAAAAAAAAAAATAGAGGAAAAAACTAAATTTTGAATTTCCACCATTTAAAAAAAAAAAAAATTTAGGTTAATTCGGATACTTTTTCCCGTTGCAGAACTTCGTTTTATGATAAAAGTAAATTATTAACCAAAAAGACTAACATCGATCGATGGAATAGTATGCCTAGTGAGAGAACTGACTGCTCTTACGGCCAAATTTGCCCTTAAATAGAGAGAGGGAGTTATGGAAACAGTGAATCTGAGTAAAAAATGTGACAGTTTCAAAAGTAAATGACTCTCCCACAAAATAACTTAATAATACGCACTTTGAATGTTATTTGTTTTAACTAGAATAAAAGAATAAAACTAAAATAATAATCTAAATTACGTTATGAGGTCGTTTTATCTGAAATCTTGAAATATGTTTCGATAAATTTAAACACAAATAACCATAACTTGCATACAAATACAAGGAATGCCATTTGGTGGAGATTTCATTCGGCTTATTTTCCTTTTATCGATTAAGCACAGAAGCACACATGAATGCTTTTATAAAACCCTGCTGGAAAAATGCGGAGAGTCTGAGAAATGTATAAAATTCTTTAAAGCAACTGAGATACAAAAAAATTCGGCTTGCTGATTTTCATTCAAATAGTTATTAACAAAGGTGCATTCCTTGGAAGAATCTTGAAAAAAGAGAAAGAAACCTTTAAATTTATTTCAAAGCAGTACCATTTCCAGCAGGGTTGATTGCAAACATGTATAAATGTATTAGAATTTTCGCACATTTTGCCAAAACTTATTCACATATTTCTTTCTTTGGGTATTACAAATAAAATTTCCAATATTTTGATTCAATAGTTTCAGTCTTATTTTACCAAACTTCCAATGTAGCACATAAATTGTAAGATTTGCATTTCGAACTAACTGCCAATTTCTTGGCACACTTTTGCTTTAGCCATTCTAAATACAATTGAAGAAATACCCAATAAGCATGATATTCAGAGAATGCATGTTTTTCCTGCAAAAGGCGGAGAGTTCGCATTGCCAGATCAGTTACTAGGATTTCGCGATTTGAGTTTGTTTTTTTGCTCTTGGTTTGGTGACTCGAGTGGTTTCAAGTGTTATGTACGTCCTGGAATCGCATTTTTATAATGGAATTCTATGAAAATAGAAAACTTTGATTCGCTTTTTTCAAAACAATTAAATATTGGGTTACATCTTTTTTACAGTAAAACGTGCGTTATGACGCATATATGCATTAGACTGTGCCACCATCTATACAAAGAGCATAACGTGGTTTCTTCAAGCCAAACTACGAAGTTGCCTTTTTGTTTAAATTACTTCTTGTAGCAAATTTACTTTAAAATTATACTTAAAAACATTAACAGAAATTTTTGTTAGGAATTTATTGAATTGAAACTGCATACACAATTTTTTGTGTGTCACTCTAATATATGCCCGTACAACTGCTTTTTTGTATAAACAAATTTTACCAATCGACCCACTTTGCAAGGCTGGCTGAAAAAAGATATGCTTACATTCATAAATAAATATATTGGCTAGGTTAACGAAAAAACGTGCCATTTGCCGACTACCTTCTCACTACCTTGCCAAATCTCTCACGTTTCAAGCATTATGGAAATTACACAAATTCCATACAAATCCATACATTTTGTATTGCATTAAGGCAGTTAGGGCCTGGCTATGTAAAACATTGAAATAAAAGTAAGAGCTGTAATGCAATTTATTGTTGTGTTTATATAGAAATGTATAAATGCTTGCATTGTTTGTGAACGGTACGGAATATACGAGTAGTTGAACAGTGGCATAAATTATATGCGAAAATGAAAGATTTTAGTTTCAGCAAAAGTTGAACACTCGTCTTGAAATTTATGGCTTCGGTGAAATACGATTGAAAGTACGTAATTTTAGGTAGGAACTCTTTGTTGAAACTTTTTTATTTGACGGCCTTTAACCTATGGGTGGTGCTATCGAGTAGGCCCCTAAAAGACTTGGTGCCGATTTCGTGCTTCAAAATTTTTTTCGATTTCGGTTACAAAGTAAAAAACGATAAATTCAGCCAAACAAATTTCTAGAAAGTAACAAGATTTTTTTCGGAAATCGAAATTTAAAAAATTAAAACATATATTACTTTTTTCCAATCATAACACAGCCCCACCGAAGAAAAAAAAGTGGTCGAACCAAATGGATTTTGGGTCGCTGAACACGAATCCGTAGTCGGAATTCAAAAGTTAGCTCTTGTTTTTTTTAACCTCAAAAAACTACCGTTTTTCGAGTTTTAGAGACATAACTCAATCTCGTAACTTAATATAAAAATTACCTTTAATTATGATCACTCAACAAGCAACATACATTAAAACGTTATTTGTAACTCAAAGTAACTAATTCTGAACTAAAAATCGCCCAAAAATATCATAAATTTTTTTTTCTTTTTTTTTTTAATTTTCAGTTATTTTCTGACAAAACACAAGAGCTAACTTTTGAATTCTGACTACGGATTCGTGTTCAGCGACCCATACATGTGAAATGACTACTCCCGAGAACATACCGCTTTTTTTTTCTGTGGGGCTACACAATTACTAATTTCGTATTTCGGAAAAAAAAAATTCAAATAATCAGCATAAACTACAGAACCCGTTCAAACAATTGATTATTCTACTGTAAAAAAAAACAGCTGATTGAACCAACCGTATCGGGCAACAAAGGAATCGACTATTGGTGATTTTGACCCATTGAATGTGAGTCTTTATGCTTCACAAAATTGCCGTAAATATTTGATAACAATATATAGTATATGATTAAAATAGAGGCACGCAAAAGAACCCAATGTTTTGAGATTTGATTCTCTGATATGGACGGACGGCCTTTTAAGCCTTTAGTAACTTTTATTAAATCGGCCCAATATTCTTTTTTATACAATATTACTTAAGGAAAAAATAACCCGAGTAGCTCTTTAATAAAGAAACTCTATCTACTCTAAGAAAACTAGGAACAAAAAACAAGTTGTATTTAATTGAGTTACATTACATTGAATTCTCCTAAAAGTCTAACAAAACTAAATAATTTCAGTTAAGTATTTCCTCTCGGGTATTACTCTATCTTTTGCAAATACAATATGGAAATATTTTTCCCATCTGAATTTTTGAATTAAAAGCAAAAATGGATCAAAGAAATAGCAGGTGTTCGCATATTTTATGGCTCGTGTACAATAGATTCTCAGCAGGAAATGTGTAAAATTTGATTTATTGCTTAATGTCAACGATTTCTGGCGTTTCCTATACAATACCGGAGCGGCGTAGAAGATTTAACTACTATAAAATTTGTATATGGCGCCATTAATTTATGTAAATATTTTCTTAAACCTATTTATCTATTAGTTTTTTATTTCATTTGAATGCCTCACAGCCGGTTTACGAAAAGCTCAAGTGACAATCTAAGTAAAAAATTATTTAAGCATGTTTTTTTATTTTATGCGAAAAAATTATGTAAAGATTGCGTTTTTTCATTTTAAGCTCAAATAAAATGGAATCAGCCCAGTATACTAGGGAGGCTATAAATGGCCTGCTATAACTCCCACAAATAATTCCGAGTTAAAGTAGACAAAGTCTCTCTAGCCATTTTTGGCCATTTTACCAGTTGTACCCAGAATGAACATATTATATATTATTTATTATTTATTACTTATTATTTATTATTTATTATTTATTATTTATTATTTATTATTTATTATTTATTATTTATTATTTATTATTTATTATTTATTATTTATTATTTATTATTTATTATTTATTATTTATTATTTATTATTTATTATTTGTTATTTATTATTTATTATTTATTATTTATTAAAAATTATTTATTATTTTTTATTAATTATTTATGATTTATGATTTATTATTTATTATTTATTATTTATGATTTATGATTTATTATTTATTATTTATTATTTATTATTTATTATTTATTATTTGTGATTTATGATTTATGATTTATAATTTATTATTTTTTATTAATTATTTATTATTTATTATTTATTATTAATTGTTTATTATTAATTGTTTATTATTTATTATTCATTATTTATTATTTATTAACAAGTATTAATTATTTATTATTTATTATTTATTATTAATTTATTATTGATTCTTTATATATGTGTATGCAGTACGTAAGTATTTATGAGTTTGAAGAGTTGTATAATTATTGAACAAGCAACCGAAGAATTTAAAAATATTTTTTTTCCTTTTATCTCAAACCTTATCTGTCATGACAAGTTTTAAACTAACTAACAAGAAATACCAACGCGTGGAGGCAAGTGAGCATTTTTCAGAAGTAACAGCTGCCTGATGTTTCGTGGAAAACTATCAGTTAACTTTGACATTTTCCTTCACTTTCGAGACACTAACAGTTGTTGGGTTGGTGAATAAAATAAATGGAAATATTAATATTATGGGTGGCATCGTAAATTTATAAAACCGTTTACTAGTAAAAGATTTACGAGTATTCAATGATCATAAATTCTTGCACTTAATATACATAGTAAACATATATACTTACACACAAGTAAGTGGTTAATATATATTGATTTGGTAACTCCTTAAAAAATATATGGTTTATATAAAGTTTATTAAAATACTTGAGATATATGAGGGTAAGCGATGCTCCTATCGAAGAACGATTCGTGCCTTGGATTGCAGATGATGTTAATGAGATTTCAGAATAGGCAATTCGATTTTAGATTGCTAAAATTGGAGTTCAGAAATAGGCACATTGTTTTAAGCTGAACGGTATACAATAAAGGAATTAGTAAATAATATTTGCATGGCCTTTATACACAACCAAGTATCAATATGGCAAAAACAGTTGGGAAGATAATTTTTGAAATCCACTTGACGATTTCTGACATCCATTTCATACATTCTGTACATACTGAAATACATTTAAAGATTTCTGAGATCCAATAATCCTTTCCTAAATCCGAATAAAAAATTAAGAAATCCATGTATATAGATATTTAGAATTTCCACTTAGATTCTCTTAAACACAAATGGAGTTTTATGATTTAAACCTGGAAAAGATGTAGTCTAAAACTGGTTTTTGAACTACCTTAAAACTACTCAGAAAAGACCCAAACTTGAAAAATGTTGAAATAAATTTTTTAGAGAGTAATAAAGAATACATGGCTGGAATAACTCATTCACCTTTTTTTAAATTTTTTGTTTAGATACGTTCTTGACCATGATTAAATTATATATTTTTTGGATTAAAATGTCATTTGCATAAATGTAAAAAAACAGCTAGTTTAGTTGAATGCAACATTACTTATGGTACAAAATTCTTATCTCTCTGAGATACAACATACGAGTTCATATCAATTAAAATGTAATCAGAGCAAAGCGCCGCCCTGTAATCGCTCACACGTTTTTTTTGCTGGGTAACTATTTAAGTACGAACAAATACCCATGTCGGCACATACATACATACATACATACATATTCATTTCGATAGGTGTAGTATGAAAAATCTGTGATAAGAACAAAAGCAGCTTACGACAAATACAAACTATCTTATAGACAGGAAACAAAAACTTTGCTGGAATATCGTAAATATCGATGATGTTGGCGTTACTGATGTTGCAGCTTTTGCCATGTATTTAAGTTTTCGCTACTTTCGTTTTATTAGCTTGAATGTGGGTATATTTGCGTACACGTGCATACATCAGAAAGTGAACTATGTATGTATGTGTATACGAAAGTTGCATCAACCAAGCATAAGTAAGTAGAAATTGAATATTTAATGTTGCTATAAAATGTTTGAGTATCAGCTTCATGTTCTTACTAAAAATATACACATAGTAACAAGGAATATGTCAGTGGCAGTGCGGGTATTGCAGACTTTTTTATATATTTAATTTTGTCAGCAACTGTGATCGACATGCATCAAATTATAAAAGCATTGGGTGAGTTGGGTGCTAAAAGAAACCAGATTTATTTTACTTACACGGAATTTAAGATCTGGCGAAGTAAGTTTTCTTCGCATAATAATTTCATATTCTTCAAACTACTTAATACATATTAAGTTTATTTCATTCCGTTCAAAACTTGTGTTTAAAAAAGTTTGTTCACAATAGTTCTCATGCTTCCTATCATATAAAAAAGTGAGGCATTCTCTTTCCCTACTGGGACCTCTCTATAATTATGTTTATGTACACAATTTGTTTTACTTACACATTAACTACTTAAATCGTTCAGCACATTTTAACTAATGAGCTTTTGTTAATTATAATAAGAATTTCCAAGATCTTAGAGCATAGTTTTGCACTCAGACCACATTGAACGGCTTCAATGAGACAATAGGAAAACGAGTTTGATGAGCTGATGGTCATGGCAAATCTTTAAAAGTCTTGCTCTAGCTGCCCGGGAAGTTACTTAAAAATTAATCAAAAGATTTCCGCCTTGCCAGTGTTTTGTGGAACTCCCAGTTACTCTAGATATGCGCCATATATCAGAGTTCTCTTTTAATTTATTTTTTTTAATTTTTATTGTGTTCTTAACAAACACTGACTTCTGAAAAAAGTAGATGTTTGCGAAACCGACCTACCTTACATCCGCTTGAAGATCTTCATAGCAAGGCTACCTGCCTCTAATTGATTTTCTTGTTTAAGCTTGTATTGTATATGCTTCCACTAGCACATCATTGCTGCTTAAAGTTGCTCCTGCTGTTTCTGCCACAAAGTGTCCAACTAACAACCACTTAATCTAAGAAGCAACATACAAACCTATTTTTCACAGCTTTTCCAGTTGTCACCGATGTTGAAGGTGTTTGTCGGATAACGTAGAAAAGCTATGTTTGTGATATTGTGCATGCTTAAGAATTTTTGCTGATACCACAACACGTATGTATTTTTATATAAGGTTATGTGCTGTAGTAGGAGTATGAGCTATAGTTGAATCTGGAACTCGCTACACTTCTTATTATTTCTTATTGCTTGCTATTTCCTATTGTATATATTTTTTTTTTCTTAGGACGTGTCTGACACAGTTGTTTGCTGTTCATTTGTCAACAAAAATAAATGAAGAAATATTGGTCAAACATTTCAAAAATTATGTAATCAAAGAGCGCAAAAGCTGACATTACACATGCTTAGCTTAAACTTACGTCACACAGGGTAGCAGTTGAATCCCTGCAGAGATAACATATTGACTTTTTACGAGACCGAATTTTGGTTGCTTTGACTTTTATAATAATATGTTGAAGAGAATGGGTGGGCAGTTTCCTTGGCGAATATTAATGCTGAAGAGCTGAATTCCTCGCAGTTTATGACTTCCAGTGAGTATCAGGATTAGGTGCTTACTTATCTGCTGCTCATAGTTCTATTATAAATTTTTTTTTGAATACATGTGAAGACCTGCACTACCGCGGGTGTAAAGTTTTCAATAAAAAATTTCAATTAGTTTAGTGTATATATATAAAAGTGTCGCCAACGGTAAGTACAATAGGGAACATATGTATGTAGGTGTAATTTTAGCCTTACCAAGAAAAAATTTACTATCTCGCATAAATCAATCTACTGACTTAGTTAGTTTTCCGGTCCCCTAAATGTTGCTGTTGTAAAAATAGTACCATCCGGAATACGCGGTACATTGGACTAAGAAGACAGCTAAGAAGTAAAGTATCCTTTTGACGAATGAAGATTGAATTATCTCAATTCGAACTCTCTCCAAGTCAGGGATAGTTTCTATATAGATAGATATTTGTCGTTAAGGACTGGCTGAGATAAAAGCAATTTGGAATGGCTGGGTTCAGGTAGAATGGTCGTGGTAAATTTGTAAATTTTTGTTAAGTTATGATCTAAATAAGTTTTTAAATTTTTCTAATACCATGTTGACCTTTCTTAAAATTAAAAATGAATGTTGATATAAGTCTTAAGCCCACTAGAAATTTGGCTAATTTTTGGCAATTTTTTTCTGAAGAGCCTCATTGTCTTTTTCCATATATATGAAGGAAAATCCTGAAGTCCCGAGAAAAAAATTGCCAAAAATCAGCAAAGTTTCGCACGGACTTAAGACATACATGATACTAAAATTGAACGGGATACAAATCTTCCGTCATCGCTTGTAAATTTTTTTTTGTTTAAAAATCGGTTTCGGCGATACGCCATCTTCAGTGTAAATTTTCATTCTGATCTGTGTCTAAACTTCATTCAAATATATTGATTTTTTATCCAAGTTATCGTGGCAACGGACGGGTGCACACGTCTTAATGGATTCCTCTGATCATTCTTAGAACTTTTCTATATGGAACTCGATATATATTCCTATTTTTGTATACCCTTAGACACTATAATACCCTCTGTACTAGTATAGCTAATTTCAGATTTTTGGTAACTCTGTTAACTTATTTTCGGTGAAAACAACTAGGTGACAGAGCTTTTTATGTAGCAAATCAACCTTCTTCCAACTCAGCTATGCCAAAAGAATTTTGACACCCTAAAATAATTAAAAGTCATACTGTGCCGGTTGTCGACGATATATTTCATGTCTATGAAGATATCTCTTACTACTTATACATACATACTTTGACACGCTTTGCGACCGCATTTGCCATTGTAGCTGTTGTGGCTTATATTTTAGTAATTTTTCCCAAACCACTTGTCTGTTTTGCTATTTACCACAAGACGCAACATGCGTACGCTGATTTTACCAAGGACGATTTTGGGTGTAACAAATGCCGAAGATTAATGATTATTAGCTTGTATCCCAGTTGTATGTATGTATGTATGTATGTATGTATATCAATGTAAAGACCTTTGTGAAATCTCAACATACGCCAAGTTGCCGCCGACGAACGCCTTCTAAGTGTATATTTATGTATGTATGTGTGTTATTTTAGTATTTATCCATGCCATACACAAACAAATATTCGTGTAGATGGATTTATGTATGTAGTTATTTGCAAGCCAGCTGTAACCTTTAACTACATACATACATACATACAGACAGTAGACGTAACGAGAAGCTAAGGTTGAGTACATTTTAATTTGCTACGAATTTCATTTTCCTACCAAAAAAGAGAGTAAAGTATATTTTGGATTATTTTTTAATACTTTGTAACATATTTTCAGATGCTTTTCGGATTTCAAATTTAATGGCCTGGCATTTGCTTGTATTATGAATATGAAATATTAGTTAAGGTACAAAATCCAAAGCATGACGCGCATACCTCAAAGTGAAGTGAAAGTATGAATTTGACTTTGCAGACTTTGTCATCAACTATCGTGTTGATAAACTAGCGCTAGTTTGAGTTGAAAATACTTTCCCAAAACTGAATTTTTCTTTGTTTCACTTACCTCAAATATATGAACAACTAAGTCTGTTGACTAAAATTACTAGCGAATTCTGAAGAGACTGAAGAGAATTTAAGCTTTCAAACTTTCATAGCAACAAACTTGTATATTTTACTACCAACTATATTTATTCTAAGCAAAGTAGAAAAAATAAACAAAAATGTCGTAATGCGTTTTTAATGTGAAAATTGGAAAAGTTTTGCTGATAATGCATATATAAATTAGCCGGCACAAGATTGGTGATATATGTATTTTGACGTGCGTGTGTACACAAGATTACTTTTTGATCAAATTCTTTGTCTTCTTCTGTTTATCAGCAAATACGCATATGTACATTTAATTAGGTGTATATAACCATATTCTTCCTCACCCACCTTCGCGCTTCTATGAACACTCAGCTTAGCACAATACCTAGCGGATATCCTGACAGTGGTGTTGTCTTATAATTTGAGTAAATATATTTGTGTATATTTGTTTGTTTTTATGTATGTACTAGCTGACACGGCAAAGTTTGCTCTGCTAAAAATAGATTTTTTTTTATTGAGCTTGTTTTTATTCTCGATTACAATCGTTTTTTTTTTCTCAAAAATTACCGATTTTTCACAATTGCAATTGTGTGTAGATACATTTTTAGTGTTGGTAAATAGTTAAGAATAATTAAAACTAAATGTTTTGGATCTTCGATACTGATACTGATCGCAACATGTTTCATTAGTCTAGGAAAAATATTCTGCTAAAGACACCTTTAGAAAAATGGAGTAAAAATAGTTCAATTTGTATGGAGCATACCATGCTCTCTCTTCCGATAACTCGCACCTCTTTCCCATGAGTATAGTATCGATATCGTATATCCAAATGCCAATTTGAAGACTATGCTAATTAATATATTTATGATCCCTCGCGAGGGCGCTCTTGATTTGGACTTTGCACTCCTGAGATGATATTTCGATTCTAAGCTTTCTTTGCATTATGTTTAAATGTACATATATATTATATATAATTTTAAGTTTTGGATTTGTATTTCTAGTTGTACAATTAATTTAATCATTAAAACGTGAATTGAAATATAACGATGAAAATAAATATTTTTATGAGCAACACGTGGTAAGTAGTGATATTGGTGGAAGATGGAAGAGAGCGATGAGGACAATATTTTTTTGAAAACTACAACATATATACATATGTATGTATATTTTTACTCACAACTGGGTATATTTTTTCCTTTCAACCGAATTTACCATTACATATACGCCTCTTTTTTTTATTAAAATCATATACACATGTGAAATAACAGATATGTACATATGTATTTACCCTGCCAAAAATCGTGTGACCCAACTCTGAATAGAGCGATCCGGGTTCGAGATCTTTAGTCTACAGTTGACTATAACTCAATTTGTGTAGCATGCAAATGGGGGTGTAAGTAAATTTTATATTTTGTAGCATACTTATAGGAGTTAAAATAGCCATTTGGGTTGAAAGTAGAGTAGTTCCTTTGTACCCATTCGGGTTTAAACGGGTACAATTAATCTCTCCATAGCACATGCTCCAACACATGTGAACAGTTCACCCAATACAAAGTGATCAGAATAGGTATTAGTCGCATTGTACTTTGCGACACGATCCTAGCCTAATCGCATTTTTTGTTGGGTATTTTCTTATGTGCACGCATAAATTTATTTACTATCTATACAAATGCTAACTTAAGCTAAAGCGTCAATAACAGGCGAGATACACATACACGCACAATTACCAAAAAACATGTCAGCACATACATACACACATACATATGTGCGTTTGTATTTTCAAGATAATTTATATGCTAAACCAACTGACTTTCCCAGTCTCTTGCCTTACTTTTACTTCTACATTGCATCGACTTTCCTTTGACATTTTGTTGTTGTTTGCTGTGTTTATTTGTATGGGTATATGTATATGTAGATTTTGTTTTCCTTATTCTTTTTTTTGGGCAATACTGTCAGGCAATATTGGGGGCTACTAGGGATGTCCCAGTTAGAAACCCAAAAATTTTTATTTACTTTGAGCACAGCACCATAATATATCCGAGAACAAAATTTAAATTTACTGAATTTCAAACATTCCAAAGATCTCGTTGCTCATGTCAATTTTAAAACTTAGATATAAAATTGTTTTTAAAAAAATTCAATGTATCAATCTAATACCACAACAATACAATTTCAACAAGTTTTGTGTAAACTGCACTGAACATCCCTAGTACTGTGACATATTCGACTTGACTGTTTAGCTTTTTTTGAAGTTTTGTGACATGGTTGCGGTTGTGGCTTTTGCTGCTAAAGGGCATTTGCAAGTGATTGTGTTTGTCAGTTTATTTTGGTAGTTTACCTCTATGTAAGTATGTGTGGATATGTCATGTTAAATTGATTTCTTTGTCGCACACTTTCTAGTCCGGAAAATAAACTGGCAGGCTAACAAATTTCTAAGCATGTATGTATGTATAATGCGTATATATATACAGTATTGCTTGAAACATGAGTAACTGTTTAAAAGGAGACCGCTTACAGTATGTTGTATAATTTTGAGATATTAATAATTTAAATAAGACTTTAAAAATCTGTTGAGGAATTGCTGTTGGAACTTTTTTCATGTTTTTGTAAATTGGTTTTAAAGAAAAGTTTCATTAGAATTTTTATTATTTTTGCCAATATTTTCATAAAATTTTTTCCTCTTTGTACTAGCCCAAAAATTTCTATAGTTTTCAGAATTTCTATGCATGGAAGATATTTCTCTACACTATGAAAAATCATACAAAGATTTGTGCTAGTTCTTACTTGCATCTTATTTCACTCAACTAAGCACTCAACAATTTCTGCAAATACAAATTTTCATTGACTATAAATATTCTTAAAAACCCATAAATCCATTCAGTATTGTAAAACGAATTCCATTAAAAAAAAAAATTTAGTTGCTTATGTTTTGAGCAATACTGTGTAGTAATAAGAACTGCCACAATGTTGATTTGGTTTATCTTCGTTCACTTTAAATTTATGAAACCATTTTGGTAAAACTGATTTCTCAATATTTCATCAAGTTGTGGCACTTTAAGTCGTAGCCAATTACAGCCACATGCCACTATATATTAACGTATAACCCAACACCATGCTACTTAGCTTCTCTGCGAATAAAGTAAAATGAAGTCGACAATTTGCAGTTTACTTAATTTAAAACAAAAATAAAAAAAAAGTTGAGAAAATTCAGAATCAAGATTAATTTGCACTTCCATAAATAAAAGCGCTCAAAAGTAAAATAAACTGAAATAAATCAATCAGTTGAGTGCGTCTAATGTAGTGGGGAAAGCTCAAAGTAAATTCCCAATTAGCAGTACCAACATTTGGTGTTGTTTTTGTGCGTTGTAACAATGAACAAACGTCATGAAACTTGCAGTAGCGCTATCAATGAGGTGACTCTTTGATGCATTAGAAGCAGGCATGCTCCAGCGATAGGCCTACTTATTTTAGGTCGATTGCTTTGGGAGAGGTATATACGCCTCATCTGTAAATCAGCTACTGAAACCTATCTCACTTCATGCAGTTTAAATATATCCACAGAGTAAGTCTCAAGTCGCTTTGAAGGTAAAATCCAGCTGCAGTTTTTTTGTTATTTGAAGTTGAACAGTTAAAAGGTATCATGGTATCGTCATGAAGTTGGATCTCTGTCTATTAGACCAAAAGCGATAACATTAACAAATTTATATCCCTTACAACTATCTACAATCTGCCACCCTCATACTTTTTTGTATCACCTATCACGCGCTGTAGATATCCTCCCTCTACGTTTCTTGTAACAAAACGCAAACGTAATCAATCAAATTTTTTTCTAAGCCAAAGAATTTGTATAAAAGAAACTTAATGAATGTATATTTTATGAGGCTTAATGATTTTACTGTCCAAACTCACGCCATTACTGTAGTTCTACTCAAAAAAAAGAGGATTGCGTAGGTTCGGTTTATTTGTTGTAAGTAGTCAAATTTTCATTAGCCGCATTTTGTCTCGTGTCTTACTAACCTATATAGTTCTAAATATGCTAAACATATAATGCGCGTTGTGGAGCAAATGTGGTTTGCTTAGTCTCATGTTTTAAAGTTTGCTAAATCGCATGGTAAGCAAGTCAACGATATCAAAAATATCTAAAATTAGTCTATTGCTTATGCAGTTTCGGTTAAAAAGTTTCATTAAAAGCGATATCTTTGTTGTTTGTGTACACTAAATAGCTTCATAAAGCTGTTCTTAACAAAGCCAAAGGAACCAGACAGTTTAAATAGAGACTAGAAGTTATTGTTATATTTTCTGTTGCGCAACAATTGCCATTTATACTTTGTTGGAAATTTACAAACTTTTTTATAAGACAGATTTTGTTTTTTTTTTTGCTTGAGATTTTTTATTTGTTTGTTCATAGCTATACATACATATGCATGTATACTTCACGAGCAATGTCCTGTGGTATAAAAGGTGTTGGCTTAAACCACTAATACTTTGCGTATGAATGGCGTTCGAAGGGTTAAAAGCTAGACGCTTTATAACTTTGTTCATGTGTCCCTGAGGTTTAAGCATCTTAAAGGCAGTACCCTCAGGGCTCGGGTATTTTTAACAGATTTTCCTTCCTGAATACCTTTGATAAACTCGCGTTGACCTTGGCGGGAGGGTTGCCAATCACAGCTTAAACAAATGTTTTAAACATTTTTTGATGCTACTGTTCCAGTTTCTTGAGCAAGTAAGCTTTCGGTATAGAAGTTCACCAAGCTACTACTATATGCCGACGAAATATTACGTATACGCACTGTCATCTTCAGCCAAAATGTATTTTAGCAACGAACAACTTTTAGAGTTCAGTAGAAAATTGTTCTCTTATGGCAATTGTGTACTCGCAGACACGTGGCTTGAATTGTCTGCAGTCTTTTATAGTCTTTGTTAAGTATGAGAAGGAAGCTAGTTGCATGCAGAGTTCATAGCTAGTGCAGCTCTCTGTAGAAAAAAGGTCCCAATACATTGACCAAATGCAAGAGAAGAGTTATGTTACTAGCCTAGAAGTATACTGTTGTAGCAAGATGATAAAGTTTTACTTTCACTAAATTTTTTTTTTATTGTTACCTTTTCATTTTAACACAAACATAAAAGGATCATTAATGCGTATAAACGAAATGCTAACATATGCAATGCCACGCAAATTTAATTACAACATTTTCTACAACTAACTTACACATGAACGTAATGTATGTATGTATGTGTGTATGTACGGCGTGTAAGTCATTGCATACGCATGCTTTGAGCAAAGTCACAAAATATTCAATTTGAAGAGTTGTGGTAACACGACTATATGTCAGTTGCCGAGTTAGGTCATGCAAGGACACAACTACATACATATATAAACTAAAACGCAACTAAATTTGTATGCACCCCTCCCACCCTGCTACACAAATAGTGGAGATTTGCATGGAAGTATGGCTGTCAGAGAACCACAATCGTAGTTTCAGTAGTTGTTAGTTAGTTGTAAGAGGGCACCATGTACTAATTTTTTATCCGATATTTCACTTAATTTGCATAGAAAACCCCGTCACACACAAGTGGCGATGAATGAAAACTCGAGTCGCTACGCATGCAACTCACGTGACTGTCACAGCACGAAAAGGCGCACAAATAAGAAGTAGAACAAGCAGTCAGCATACGGCAGAGAGAGAGAGCTGGCCGAAGAAAACATTCTCCACAGAGTGAAACTGAAATTTCACGCTTAGACATTATCAAATATATAGTAAGTCTGTAGCTTTTGTTGGGTTTTAGGTGCTTCAAAGTGCTTACAAGAAATGTGTATGTGTGTGTGTGTTTGTGGATTAGTTAGCGTGAAATTGTGCGATAGTTGGGAATTTTCTGCACTTAGTTGCAACAATGCCTCTGCACTCCACGCTCGCATGCATGTATAGCCCTAAAGTTTTTACAGCGTATAAATGCGAAGAATTCTTTAAAAGTCAAAACCATGAGAATTTGCGCAACGTGAACATAAAAACTAGTTGTCTTGAATTGAGTTACAAGATATCAAATGAAATTGTTCTACGCTACTGAATTAGGACATAACATTTTAGTGTAACTTTTGTAAATCAAGCTGACATATTCGGTATTTGATATCTGATGAGATTTGGATGAAATTTACTTCTCTATGCGTGTACTCAGGCAGTCAAGTTGTTTTAATCTGATTTTGTCCATCTTCAAATTAACTACGAACAAGCTAAGCGGGCGCAAGAATGAGACTAAATATCAATTTTTCAACTTTCAACTGTGACGAACAAAATGTTTGAGGTTGAAAAAGCGTTGGCTTGAACTTTTTTCATAACTATCCGTCAAGGAGAAAACCTTAAAAATGTATTGCATACAAATTAGAATGAAAGTAAAAATGTTTAAAATATTTTAATTTTGTATTTATAAATATTAATGAGAAAATCCAAAGGCTTTCTCTCTAAAATGTGCACAAACATAAAAACATATATCTTGTACATAAACATCAAGCAAAAATATACGAGTATACCACTTTTCAAATAAAAGAAAAAGCGTGAAAATTAAAAACAAAATTTGCCAGATAATTTCACGCCCACGTTAAAAATTGGTCATCAAATTTAATATAAATTGGTAGGTGAGCGGAGACCTTTGCAATTTTTTGAGCATTAGACTGATACGTAAAAATTATAATTTTTTTTTTTTCAAAATGGAATATTAAAATATGAGCTGCCTTTATCGATATAAAATAAAAATGAGTCATAGAAATTTTAAAGAAAAATCATACTAAGGTTCATTAAGATTCTTCCACAGCAAACATCAAAAAGCTCACCGCTACATATCGTCGCCTTAATTGAGATTTCTGTCGCCACATATTTCTCTGGAGAAATTAGTCAATTAGTTTAATTTATTTATTTTGAAACAGTCTATCGTATAGTATATATGTATGTATGTACGTATGTACCTTATACCATATCTGTATGAGTATATACATAAATATATAAATAAGTTGTTTGACATTTTCACTGCTTGAAGATGACATGGAACTTAACAAAATCTCAGTTTGAAAATAATTTTTAAGTGTAACAGTAGTGTATTCATAGGCAAGGTATGTGTCTAGAGGTTTTTTTTGTTTAGTCTGGAAGCTTACAGTGTTTTTTATTTATTAATTTTTTTACGCTTTCGTGTAATTGATACTTGGCCTTAAACACATTCGTACGAACGCTTTGGATAAAAAAGAAGCATTTAGTGGTGGTGAATGTGCAGTGAAGTGAATTTAAAATAAACAAGAAATTTTATTCATGCAGATGTGCGCATATGGAATCCACACACACACATACACACACCCGCGTAATTAATGCTCGTGTGCCCAAGGCCAATGGCTAAAACAATTAAGTGACTAATATGAAATTTAGTGGTATCTTTTCGATACAGTGGTGCATTTGTTGCAAATACTTTCATATTTCTTTGGTATTTTTTTTAAGAAATACCTTTCAGATTAACTAAGCAAAAAAACTGGGCAAGTCTCTTTAGATTATTGTGAATACATACAAGTGTGTGTCAGAATCATTCACAATAGAAAACAGCTCTAACAGCGTTGAAATTCAAATTTATAAAATGTGGCAACTCATGCGTTCTAAATTATTTAAATTAATTTAAAGTATTTCTGACAGCTCATTGACTAAATTAGATAATAAATTAAAAATATTTTTGCCATGCACTCAACAGTAGGCGGCTTGCGTGGTGTGGTGGTAGTATGCTAGCAAGGTTCAACATTTAAATGTGTAGAAAATTTGTATTTCTGTCATGAAAAAGTTTCTCGACAAATATTTATCTGACTTCATATTGCCATGTCGGCATAAAACATATGAGCTCCGCGAATTTGGAAAAAAAAACTACAATCAACCCACAACAAATTTAGAACAGAATATATATATATATGGCGCGATATACAACAGTTATATCGTCAACCTCCTAGGAGATTTTTGCGGCGAGTTTCTCTTCCAATTTGTGGTGTGCCGCTTTTTGAAATTTTTCCTACAAATTGGCGGGACCTACGGTTTTTCGCCGACTCCGAACGGCATCTACCAAGCAGATGAACTTTTGCCGAGAAGCCTTTCATGGTAGAAATACACTCGGAGAGTTTGCCAAACCACTGCCGAGGGGCGACCCCGTTTTGGAAAAACGTTTTCAAACCACTTTTTGATGTAACCTGTACCAGGGCTCGAACCCGGACCTTTGGTGTGGTAGGCCGACAACACTAACTCCAAACCACGGTGGCCGCCAGTGAAAGGAAATAAGTCGTATTAAAACTTATCCGAGGACAGAAAAAGTAATATCGGGTTACTATAAAGTCCCGCTTTAGTTAGGTTTTCGGGGTATACATTTAAAGAGCAAAATATTTGAGTTCCTGATATGGAATACCTCCTCTTTGGTTATTACGAAAATAATATAGCTTGGATTTTTTCCTGTGTATTTAAGAAACTTAGTGCAGTTTTTGGAATCGGATTATATACATACATATATAGAATTATATTGGACCATTGTTCGCTTTGAGTTTTATTTGTTGTCATACCAACGCCACAGACAACTTAAGAAGCACAGATTTCGCTTCGTCCACATGACCAACATGGTAACGTTCATTTAGTGAAACATGGTAACGTTCATTTAGTGAAACTTGAAGCCTCCAGAGTCTCCCCTTTACTGCATTAGTCAACTCAGACGGGCTCCCTACTGTGTAGCAGCGCATATAAAACACCGTTCATGCTGTTGGTGCACTTATTTTGGTAGAAGCTGTTTCCTAGAAACCTATTTTGGTCAGCGTACTGCAGTTACAAACACTACTCCCACACACACACACACACACACAGATAATATTTTATTTAGGCAGCAAGAAATGTCGTAAGTTGTTGTGGAAAATAGAGAATACCACCAATACCCACAAAAGCTTTGGAGGTTATGATTAACCGGTTGACCTGTACTCGAAAATGCAGACAAACTATGGCGCAATCCGATTGAATTCCATTCCGCCCTGGAGCGACACCAGAGAATTCTCTGCCTCTCGGCTCTCCTTATAAGCCATTTCACCATATGAAATAAGCATTATATAAAGTGCACAATTTTTTTTGGTGGTTGAACATATTTTATATTCTTTTACAAGAATTGCACGGACCCGTCATCGTGAGCCAATGAGTGAATTTAGTGGCACTCGTGGCATTTAGAAACAATAGCAAAAGTGTGGAAAGCTTCTGGTATTTACATTGGGTTGGACATGTAAGCCAGACACACCGTCAACGCACAAAGATCGTATTGAGCGCAACTGTGTGCTAGTTTTGCTGTGCGCATTTGTGGCTAAGTTGGAGAACTAAGCCATCAAAATACAGGGCAAGCAGGGCAGTTAGGGGTGAAATGCAAGATGTGCGTGGTTGTAATGTTCTAAGCAAAGTGTTGAGTTCTGTGGTTACCGCTTACGAACACATTGACTCAAGTACGCTCACGTTCCTACATATACGTATGGAGACCCTCACTTAGAGATACGCAAACATTCGCTTTCAGATTCATTCTTGTGGCCGCTTGGCTAGGCAGTAACGCCAACAATGCTGTTTCAACTACTGGCATCCTTTTTGATTATTAAGCGCACGAGCACACAGCTAAGAGCGGGCTGCATATACAAGTACATACCGCTTTTCACTCTTTCTCTAGACGCTCACAACCACTTCTGGCCTTTTTTTTTCGGTAACCCACAAGTTGTGCTCACGCCTTTTTTTTTGTGCTTTAGTGCCTTCGGTGAGATTGGGTCATGACAGGCAGCTCGTGCGTATTCATTCAACTTTATTTAGAGACCATTTTATAGGATTTATATAAGTGTCTATGCATGTATTTGTTGTTTGTGTTGTCCACTCAACGTCACGACATCACTGTCTCGAATTCTTTTATTTTAATAATTTCATTTTCCTCGTCTTCTTTTGGACTATTGAATATTAACCTTTGCTGCTTGTTTGGTGAGCGTGGTGTCAAATTGCTGTTGGCATTTTTGCTTTATATCGAGTGTGCGGGATTTCCCGTTTTTTGTTTTTTTTTTTTTTGAAGCGATCTTCCGTATATTTCACTGTTCTTTTTCGCTTGCTATGTTTTCAGAAATTTAATTTTGATTTGAGTAACTTGGATTTATCAAATTTGCATAAAGCACATCTAAACTAATTTCATGCAAATTGCGCCAGAATTAACCTCGATATTCTTTAATTACTGCAAGCTTAGCTATTAATAAATATATATTAAGTGTTATTAGAAACTAATTTGATTTAGATATGTACATATATAATTTGTGAAAATTTTGATTTTTGCAGTTGTTTAGTTGGGAGAAAATATATCAAAGCCCCACTTCACTTTTCTTCTAAAAGTGGGTAGTACCCACTGCGTACTGGGAATTTTTTTTACTTCAAGAGAGTGTACGTGAGTTGCTTCAAAAAGGTTTGAATTACTGTAACTATGAGCTGGACATATAATAAGTGGTTGGGCGCAACTTAAAATGGATATCGTGTGCAGCCTAAACATTATTTTTGTGTAACAAATCTTTAGGGAATCCAAGAAAAGGCTCTAAAAATACTCTGACGACTCCGTTCCATCAATTCCTATGCTTAAAAAATACAAGTGACCTGGAATCGTAAGTTGGGAGAAATATATAGCACTGGCGTCTTATGGTATTAACCAACCGTAGACATTAGGTTGTACCATACAAATATTATTTTTTGTTTTATTATTGTTACCACGAAATGGGTGTCAAATGAACGTGATAGTGATAGTGATAGTGACAGTGATAGTGATAGTGATAGTGATAGTGATAGTGATAGTGATAGTGATAGTGATAGTGATAGTGATAGTGATAGTGATAGTGATAGTGATAGTGATAGTGATAGTGATAGTGATAGTGATAGTGATAGTGATAGTGATAGTGATAGTGATAGTGATAGTGATAGTGATAGTGATAGTGATAGTGATAGTGATAGTGATAGTGATAGTGATAGTGATAGTGATAGTGATAGTGATAGTGATAGTGATAGTGATAGTGATAGTGATAGTGATAGTGATAGTGATAGTGATAGTGATAGTGATAGTGATAGTGATAGTGATAGTGATAGTGATAGTGATAGTGATAGTGATAGTGATAGTGATAGTGATAGTGATAGTGATAGTGATAGTGATAGTGATAGTGATAGTGATAGTGATAGTGATAGTGATAGTGATAGTGATAGTGATAGTGATAGTGATAGTGATAGTGATAGTGATAGTGATAGTGATAGTGATAGTGATAGTGATAGTGATAGAACAATGATAAATGAAGAATGTGGCAAGCGAAAGGAAATATACATATGTATGTATATGATATATGGGAGAGTAAAGTAAATTTTTTTGAGTTGTGTTCGGAGTCTTATTAATCCCTCAAACACATTTCACTGACATTGTGCTTGCTGTTTCTAATGGGCTGTTTACGCAAGCACCCTGATACTTTGTGGCACAGTCAATCACATCACCTGCTTACAGACAGTCACTGAAAGGACTGTTCTGTTCTAAAAATATCAACCAGCATAACTTTTACACCCTCAATCAACAAGCTCTTACTGGTCAACCAATAAAGCCTCATTGAGCACAAACACTTTCTAATTTTCTATTGCTTTCCACAAAACCTTTAACAATGTTATAACTTTTTTGTTTGTACCTTCTAATCCATATTCAATTTTTAAATGTATGTACATACATACAAACGCAATTTTTCAACAAACTTAGAATTGTTTCCATAACAAGATTTTTTGTTGTTGTATAGACCACAAAAAGAACGAACGCGCAAAATCAATGAAGCGTAGCAAGTTTTACATTTTCTATTTCGATATATATATTTTTTTTTAGTTTATCCAGCTTTTCGACAACAAATTTGGCAAATTCAATTTCTAGTCAGGCAATTGCAAAATGTAAATATGCACGCACACAATGTTGCCAGATTATTTTTTGTTATTCATATATGTATGTAAGCAAAATGTGTAAGAGGGCTTAGGTTTGGGTTCTAAACCGTTTGGGTTGCTTTTTGAAATGGCTTGTTTTATTTGTTGTATAAAAATTGTTGACTGTTATTGCTGATTGGTCGAGCTGTGAAACCTGACCTTACTAAACTTATATTATACAAAAATTTGGTTATTTCGGATAAAATTGTAGCAACTGTTTTTGGTTTTGACTAAGCAGTTTACGAAACTTTATTTCTCATAGCAAAATTTGTCAGTCTTGTCAAGAAGTGCAACTTTGGACTGAGTAAGCAATTGAAGAGTAAAGAAAAAGAAAATGGAATCGGCCTTGAAGTATCAGAGAACCAATTTTTTCGAAAGATTTAAAGCCATTGCTTTAGTGCCTCAGGCATATATCGCAGGAAACATACATAACAAAGATATTTCCGAGCAGCGAATTAAAGCCCAATGAAAATAAAGATTACTCTCAAGCGATGCAAATTATTGTGTAGCATACACTAGGGTGGCACAAAAAAAATTTGTTTGCTTTCGAATTACATATGTATATTGAAATGTTAGGATTTCAATTCTTTTTAAGATCAATTTTTAAATTTTTTCATATTTTCGCAGTTTCACAAAATTTCCAAAATAAAAACATGAAATAAAAAGCTAAACTGTTCTTTAAAAATTTACAACACTGGAACACCTCATCCAATAAATTTGTTTAAAAATTTTCAGTGCTTCGAAATATAAACTTGCAAAGATAGACCTCTAAAAATTTAAGTCAACATGTTTACCATACTTTTCTTCTCAACATTCTAAAATACAAACATAATTTTTAAAAACAAATTTTTTTTCTGGCACACTCTAATGTTAATATGTAGATTCATACTATAGCCAGCGGATGTTTTAAATTGGAAGCACACTTATAAAAAATAAAAAATAAAATGCAATGCAGTGAATAACGCATTGCAACGATCTTGCAACATTGCACAAACTGTTCTTACTTTTGCAACGAATTCGAACTATGCAAATGCCAAAATAAACAAATAAAAATGTTGGGTGTGGCAGCCGTCGAAGGCAGCTAGTATGGGTATGTTAGTAGGACAATTGCCAAAATGCGGTCATGCCATTTTGTATGAACAAATTTGTGTGTTAAATTAAATTTTGGGTGTACCTACATAGATACGTGTATGAAGAAATGGTGGTAAACGTATGTAAATACATATAAGTATTATATAAATCATGGACTTGGTAAAGGTCGCTTTTGAATCAATATTAAAAAGCAATCGATTTATTATATGTCCGATATCGATAATTTCCCATTTAAGACCTTTAAGATCTTTTCTAAATTATTTCTTCGTCACTATACAGATACCACAAAAAGTATCGCAAAACTACTGTTCGAGCTAGGAAAGAGATTCCAAATATTTCCATGGCCTTATACAACAGTAGATGGCAAGCAACCAATACAATTCTAAAAGTTTTCATGAAAGCACACTATTGTAAATATATTTTTGTTTTGCGTTAATTCTCCTTTGAAGTTTAGAAAAACTCATCATGGTTTCAAGTTAATGGTTCTCAAGTAATACTTGGTCGTAGTTATGATGATTCCCATCCAGTTTCTAATATCATTTTGAAGAAGAGACTCGGAGAAGGAGTTAGGGCCACGGTTTGTAGAGTACCTTTCTTGCAAACAAATTCTGATCGAGTAATTTTCTCTACCACAAAAAATTAAGTCACTGAAGTGGACAAGACAAGGCCTGATACCACTCTTAATTTGACAAAGTCTATCCATCCATTCGCAATGATACCAAGTAGCCAGAAATTTCAGATTGTGGCCACTTCAGTGCTAAAATCTCATACAAAAACTATGAACTTAAATTCGAACAACTCCAAATCATAATGACCCAGTTGCAAATAAATGCAGAAACTGAACTTAAATGAATATTAAACTTTTTTTTTCAGTGTTTCCTCTGAACTTTCGACCAAAACGCAAAGTCTATACATACCAAACTTTTTAATGAAATAAACAAAAAGAAAACATTATTTTGGTTAAGCATAGGTACACACAAACGGTTCTCAGGCCGTAAAATGTTCTTTATGACGCACCGTAGGACAGATTACAGAATAAAGTGGATAGAAGTGAAAATGTACTGGTAAGCAAATTTGTTATTGTCATTCTACTACTGCTTTCGTGAGATTGTTTGCAGAGAGTTTTTCTCTAATGGGCGAGCGTGTTTCTTCGTTGGTTGGATGTTACCTTTAGGAACTAAAGAAAAATGTAAATGAAGATGGATTGGCGAAATAATTTTAAATTTCAAATACAGAAAATCTCAATTTAAATCCAGAAAGCTGATCAAGTATTTATTTTCTGTAGCTTATAATTTTTTATGTATAAAAATTATATTTCAATTCTGTTCCGATCTCGCCCTTAGCAGGAACCATAATACGAACAAAATTATAATTATTGATTTACTAATTTTATTCACTTTGTTTAACCCGCCATCCCACTGTGCATGGACTTAATCTCAAATTTACTGCAATGTGCTGAAGTTGAAAGCAATTTCAAAGAAATACACAAACATTTGTTTTTACTTTTGCTCCATAATCCGATAAGAACCAAACAACACCTCCATAAGTTGTTATTATATTCATGAGCCGACGTATGTTATTTGAAGTAAACACACACACACACATACACACACCCCGCACAAATACCACAAGCAAACGCGAACGTTATTTCAATTCGTAATTTCAACCGTAAATATAATTCGCCGCATATAGCGAAAGTTCACAGGCTTTGTATGTATTTGTGTGAGTTGCAAGGAATCGTTTTGTATAATTGAATATTTGCACTCACATTTTTGGTAGCCTTGAGGCGTTGCTTAGCTTCATTTTTCTTTTTTACATAAGAATTATACATACATACATACTTACATACATACATATGTATGTGTTCATAAATATATAGCAGAAATTATCGTCTGCAAGTCTTTTGTGAAATCCAAAGGGCAACGCACTGTAGAAGCCATTCCAAAATATGCTTAAGAATCACGTGGACAGCGCCACCAACTGGGCCATAATCAATGGTTTCACAACTACAATCTAAAGATGAGATTACACAAGGTAAGAAGAAGAAGAAGAAAATGGGGGTATGAAAAGTTTTAATAATAGCAGCGAAAATCAGAACCGAACAAATTGGTAAAGCAAGTAGGTACTTGTGGAACAAACAGCATATCATGGTCACCCGCCGGTGTGTGGCTATATTAAAGCCGAAGCTCTCGCCATGCTGCAAGTCATAAGGGAAAATATAATTCCAACCAAACAGAATGCCAATAATACTTTACACCTATGGTGAGCAACCAAGTGTGAAAAAGGGTAATGCATTAGAGTTGTGTGAGCTTGATGTCTATACATTACAAATATTTAAGAAAAATCCACAGAACCAAAACTTTTTAGAATTTTTGTCTGTCTATCTGCATGTTTGATCGCGCCTCTCACAAAACTTGCTTTACGGAATTGCATGGAACTTTTACCTCTGCATTACTAAGCGTTGGCTTAAATTTTAAGACATCACTCATTCCGATGGCTCCACCAGTTTAGGAGATATCGACCGGTATTTGTACAAAGATGAGCCCAAATGTGTTTAGGACAGGTTATAGTTTTCAATGCGGAGTCTGCTGTAGTTGGTGACCCTCTAACCTTGTCTTTGACATGAAAACTTTTCACTGCAATTGGCTTACAATCTTCTTGGAATTTCTCACTGGGATGTCCTGTACTTTTGCTTGTAATATACACCTGGTTGTATGTGGGAAAGTAAGAGGGTGCTTTGATTAGTCTGTGAACTTTTTGATCACTAATTTTATGTTTATGTGCGAACTTCTATAACGATGGCTGAGTGAAAGATCCCTTTTTGACAAAATAGTTTTCAAAACAAAATTAATTTTTTTTTTTTTGCAGAATGCCCCACCTGGATATTTTTTTTCTACTACACCTCATTTCAACATTTGGTTTATGAATTCCCTAGTCCATAATGAGTTTCATATACATATAGTCTATCTAAACACAAGCTCAAGATAGAACGTTTTTGAGTAACATTCTCAGATAGCGCATTGTTGAGAAAAATTTTAAAATATTTTATTTCAAGCCTCATCGTATGTTCAAACCGCCCTCGTAGATTTAATTTCACACATTTCGGGTAATATCAAGCTAACATAATACTCCAGAAACTAACAAAGCAGGTGCTTGAGGTCTTATTCTCGGCTCCCGTCATAAATTCAGACAACAAAAATTCAGAAACACATATTTTCAGAAATTTTTTTTCAGAAATTTTTTTTCAGAAAGTCAAAATTCAGAAGTCAAAATTCAGAAGTAAAAATTCAGAAGTAAAAATTCAGAAAGTAAAAATTCAGAAAGTAACCAGACGGCAGAAAAAACATTAAATTTGGCGCAGATCCCCAATTCGGGGCCCGATCCACGTTTTTTATGTGCAGAACACCTTTCCGCGTAGGCGGCCTTCGGCCGCGCTTCAAAAAATAACCCTGGGCTACGCCATTCCAACTCCGGATGTGTGCCATAGCCGTGGCTACCGCCACGGTGATGTCCTTCCGCGTGCCACTCTTTTCTGAAAAAAGTTTTCTGAATTTTTGATTCTGAATTTTTAGTTTCTGAAAAAAGTTTTCTGAATTTTTCGTTCTGACTTTTGGTTTTTGAAAAATGGTTTCTGAATAAATTTTCCCGAAAAATTGTATTTCTGAATTTTTTCCGTCTGAATTTATGGGGGGCACCCTTATTCTCTATCTACCAACTGAAATTCATAAATTATTATTGAGATCAATAATACGTTCGCGTGCAGGAAGTATGTTGGATATGTTGTGTTGTTGTTGTTATTATAGCATTGAAGCTAGTTAAACTTTAGTAAGATTTATTTCGTTTTACCTTTCAGTTTATTAGCGTATTTGATGAGATTTTTTGTATTTCTTAATATACCGGCTCAAGCTCGTTCGTCCATATCATGAAGAGATTGCGATGAATAGCATCGAACTGGCAGAGTTGCTATATATTTTTATAGCACAATATTCCCAAAAAATGTGCACCCGTGTTCAATTACCCAACTCCCAAAACAGACGTTTTTGTATATCTGATGGGACATCAGGCGAAGCTAATTCGTGGTCAATTTTAATCAAAATCAGGTTGCCTCACTACTTGGATTATTCGTGTGCTCTCTTTCATTCCCCTTCATATGAGATGTACTTTTATCTTATATAACTTTAGAGCCAGGTTAAGTTATTTTAACTTTTCTAGTTATGTGACAACTCAATATTCTCTAGAAGCACCCCAATAATTACCATTCTATAATAGGAGTATCCACAAAGATATGCTGTGGTGAAACAGGACAAGTGCCGACTTAATTGGAAACACTGTCAAAGCCGTGCTTCTTTACTTAGTTTGTAATGAAATAAATAAAATGTTTGCCTTAAGCATGTGTAAGCAGATTATTGAACATAATATAACGTCAATGACAATGCAAAACCGACATCCAAACATCGACTTCACGAAAAAGTTTCACATAAATATCGTTTCTTTAAAATATATATACCAAACCAACAAGTAGTTTTTCCTGAGAATAAATCAATAGACCTTGATGTTTTTTGGTTTTGACACAAATCTCACTTACGCGATTTTGTAGTGTCACCGACGTTAAAAAATATTCAAAAATTATCATTTATTTGTTTGCATCAAATTACGGTCTTTACGCTTATTGTCTCACACGCCAAGTCGAAAGTGATTTTAAATTGCCAAAGAACTTAGAAGAACATACAATGTACACACACACACACACACACACATACACAAATAAATACTTTAATACTAACAAAGCCAAACATATGTAATTGTGTACAAATTTAAATCTGCCAAACAATGAAAACTTGTTGACAATGAATTTGGCAGTTGGCAACGATTGACAGCTTTTGGCGGTTGGCAGACAATCAATTCCAACAAAGGCAACAATTGTACTACGCCCACAAAAATGACTGCGTTCATGGTTTTTTATACTTAAGTGGGTTTAAGAAACTATAATGAGCGGAAGCGTGCATTCAAAGTCTGTAAAATTCTCCACTAATCTTCTATGGTAACCGGGGGCTGTCATAACTCTAACAAATTGCCTAAAAAATCAAATTATTTTAACACTGTAATGGGAATGGGACGAAACCCTTTTCAGACCTGTTTGGCAGCGTTGTTGTTGTTGGCCATATACTCTCTTTATCAACCGTATGTGTGTTTGTACATATATTATTCTCTTCCTGCGTTCTTCGCCCCACATACCTGCACTTGAACGTCCCTCACCATGCACCTAAATGTGCAAAGCTCGCCCGTAAGTGCAAAATACTCGTACGAGCCGTTTTGCCCATCCCTGATATAGAACATTTTCTTACCTTTCTGTTGAGTAACTATTAACCTCAGAGCACCTTGGGAACAAGACTGACTCTCCGTTGAATCGCACTGCTGATATTATTTTCACTGCTAACTTGCCGCGCCTACGCCAATTCAAAAATGCAATTTCGTTGTATGTATTTCTATAGCTGAGGTGGATCGTGTTTTGATATGAAAAGCAACCCAACTGCAACTGAGTATATGCCGAATTTCACTTTTGAGTTGTACTCTATGTATGTTGATATGCTCTGTCACATATTCGCTTTCGTATCGCATGTAATCACATTCGCATTCACAAAGATTCGATTGTCAACGCAATCGTTTGCTGCCAACAAATGCAAATGTCAAAAGCAACAAATTTTATACTTTGCCAAAAGCAGCATCAGTGAAAAAGCGTAGAATTTGAAATAATCGCATATCACGTAAATGTTGGTATTTTCCCTTTTTCTTGTTGTTGTTGTTGATATTTTATTATTGATAGCTGACTACTGGTTGAATGGTTGCAGTAAGAGGTAGTGATTGTTAGTTAACTTTGATGTCAAACTACTGACGGTTGCCCATTTTAAACTTGTTAAATTCCGGATTATATTTGTGTCACCTAAAGGGAAGAAGTAAATTTTTTTTTTTTTTGTACTTATAAACATACATACTAGGCCAGGTCGATTTAAACATCGCTCATTGCTCTGTGAAAAGCGTAGCGAACTTTTGGGTAGGTATCATTTGTAGTCAGTGTAATGCCACTCATACGCCATGGCCCTCTATCCAAAAGTTCGACACAAATTGGTGGGCATCAGAATTCGTTTTAGAGGTATGGTTCCTTCGGAAAAGTTTCTTACTTTCATCCCTAGAATATGATTTTCATAGAGCAATGGGCGATTTTTTTGCCTCCCTACAAGTCGACCCGGCCTAACACATACATACATACATATGAAAACTGAACGAAGCAGTAGTATATGATTTTACTAAACCCTTTTCTGATTTTGCTGATGGTGGTTTTATTTGACAGCAATGTCAATCAAAAACTGGTGTAGTAAATTATTCTTTTGTATATCTATTTCAAGCAGCCAACTTTTAAATCGTGGTCTCAGAGTCTACTTTGTTATCGGGTAACATATACATATATAAAATATACTATATGCATACATACTCAGCCTATTATACCGGCGGTGCTTAATTCAACTAACTTCACAAGTATTATGGAAAAGTATTTTCAAAAAGCAGTCGCCCGACGAAAGTGATAGGCAAACCTCCGAATATGTTTCTCACATGAAAGATCTATACAGAAAATATTCATCTGGTCAGATGCCGTCCGAGTCAGCCAAAAACATGTAGGTTCAGGGAGTAAAAAAACAAATTCCTTATTCTTTCTTTAGTACAGCGGTACTAAATGATTGCATGGGTGAAAAAGATAGCACAGTGTCAAAAGTATAAAATAGTTGAGATCGATAAGCGCAAGCTTACTTTTTGTTGTATTCGGTATAGGATGTTTTAAGCTTATGTTTTTATAAAGTCTAAATACGCTCCCTATGCTTGAATTCTAACCTAATCTTTGAACTTTTCTATCTCACATGCATAAATAACCAACAATTTTTTTTTGTACATTTTTGTTTTCCATATTAAGACAAATCTTTATTTATTCTTGTTTGTATGTGAACATATTTAATGATTCAAAATTTCAATTTGTAAATATACATACATACATTATGACATTTAATACAGGATAATAAATGATAAGAACCAGAAAAAGAAGAAAATGATCTAAGCTGAAAGATATTTTAAATTAAAAATCTACATTGCACCATGGTACAGAAGGCAGCTGGGTATTTGAGGTTTGTGGTCGCCTATTTCATCGGTTGGCATTAGCGCAGCTCAGCTCATTTCCGCATTTATTCCACCATAGTTGTTTAACCTCAACGACGAGAAAAACATGATTTTATTATTAGCATGCCTATGCTCCAGCTGGTTTTGAATGCCCGCGTGTATTACTCCTACGCACATACAACATACATATACATACAAATAAACGGTTACCGAATGTAAGAATGTAGCAAGTTAAGGTTGCAACGCCACCTTTCTTATATCCACTTCAGCCGGCACTACGGGTGGTCGCACTTCAATGCCGCGCACGGGCTGTCGGTCCAAGTGATGAATTATTTTGTAAACTTCACTTCTATTCAAGTCGATTTTCCTTTCAGGTTTTTGATACTTCATAAAGTTGACTCTGTATTGTGAGAGTTGTTGTAGTAGATGGCGAGGCAGGTTCAAAAAAAAGTAACAGAAAAATTAAATGAAATTAAATACAAAGAAAAATTATTTACAAAATAGTTTTTTGCTAGAGTTTGTTGCTGTTTGCAAAAGTTAGCGCAATTGTAAAGATTTAATAAAAGTAGAACAAAATATGAAATAAGCAGCAGAGAGTAAGAGAAATTGAAATGAATAACATTTTTTGAAGAACTATTGAATGTTGAATCAAATAAAATAGATTGCTTGGTGAACAGGGACTTCAAACTGCCAGTCAGTGAGCAGACATGCAGTTGGTCTAACATGAGGAATTGGAATAAAAAAAAACACAAAAACGAACATAAATATTCGCACATACATATGGATGCACTTAAGACTGGTTCAAACAAAGTTTTTTTTTCACCAAAAAAAAAAAAATCCCGAACTTAAGCTTAGATGTTTCAAAGCGGGTCTTAAACTGTGAGTACAAAAACTGAACCAATCATAAAAAAGTTTTGAATGATACCAGCACAACTACAAATATTCAATATAAAAGAAGAAATATTTACAATTAGCACTACCCTTAACAGAATATAATTTGAAAATATGGAAAAATATATCACAAGAATAAAACTGTTTGGGGAAACAGTAAGTTTCTTCACAAGATCTTCAAGGATTGAAAAATAGCAATGAATTTGAATTTGAAAAATTGTACGGTAGATGGCACTGTGGCAGCTCTGCCCCGACCACAATTAACAAAACAAAACGTAAAAATGTTTAGTGCTGTTTGTTTTTTTTTTTTTAATTTCGCTGTTATTACTGTAATATAAAAAACTCGATCTCCCAAAACCTTGCTCGAAAAATATATTTCCTTTGCGAACACCCTAATGTATATTTATACACTTTACAAATGCACACATTGAAAAGCAGTTGAATGAAAATGCGATTGAAGTGGAATTGATGGTTTATCACAATTTTACGTAATGACGCAGCATAGATGTATGTGTGTATGTAGGTGTAACTGCGCTTGTGGGTGTGTAGTGAAATAGTTGATGGATATGTGGCAAAGTCATCGAATGTATGTTTTTAGTACTTTGTGGGTGGAGTGTGTGTATGTGAGTATTGGTTGAGTATATATAGATAATTAATAAGAACTGTGATTAATAAACTTTTTACTAAACTTCCTTTGCTAAATATACGCTGGGTAATATTTGCAAATGCGTGGCAGCTTATTCGTAAAATTTAATAAACTAAATGGAAATAAATATTTTATATATATTTATTACTCACAAAACTATGGCAGCAGCAATATCGCTGTTAAATTACGTGCCCTTTTTAAATTAAAGTCAATTAAAATTTGCTAATTAGCATTAATAAGGTAATTTTAAATTTGCCAACCGCAAACAGTATTCTCAGTCAATTTTTTTAATAATCAGTTTTTTGAAATACAAAACAAGACCCTGAGTCTTTTCTTTTCTCTAAGCCATAATTAACAGCAAATTATAAAAACATTCAAAATTTTAACAAACTCCTACGAACGTCCCTAGATAGAACCTACTTATGTCAAAAGATAACTGCTAAGGAATTTTTTTTTTTTGTTAATCGAAGTTTTACTAAATTTTTTTAGGTAGGTAAAAATCCATTTACTTTAAGAATGGGTTGGATTCAATGCAGATCGGTCTTGATATGAAATGCACCAAATTTTAATCAGTTGAGGCTGAATTTTGTAAAAAGTATTTTTCGCCGAAAAAGCCATTTCTTTTTAATATAATCTCATGATTAGTCTTCATATACAGTACAGAGCTTTTTACAATTTTTGTAAGAAGTATGAATGTATAACTTTTATTACATAAATAAATAAATATTTACTTAGTATGAAAATATAGTTTTGGATAATTGTTTCATATATTAAGGCAAACTTACCAATTAAAGTTTTATTTACTTTGCGAACTTAATACAGAGTTGATGCGGTATGTATACAAATTTTGATAAAACAAAGTTGAAATAGTTGGGAATATACAAACACGCGAGCAAACACACCTTTAACTGAACCCAGTCAACAATTTTGAAAACTAAACACTAAAACTAATTCTTAATAGTTTTTGTGCCATTCCCACACATCAAGATGCTTTTGCAGGTCCGTAGGTAGGAGTTAGCATAACGTAACTTGCCCTTACCCAATGAGTTTACTGAAAGATTTGCTAGACATATTTTTTCTCAATGAATTTTTCGTTAAGTCTTCAACAACGAATTTATAAAAAAAGGCACATTCCTAAACGTTACTCTGTTTAATTAAGTGTTAACCATTATCATAAAAAAAAAAATTTTTAGCAAGTTTTTCTAGAGTCTTTTCAAGGAATTCACAAAAAAGTATATGTCCATGTTATGAAATAGATATGTCAGAATCATATTAACTTGAAGTGGTCCTCGTTTTGCTGGTTGGGTTATTAATATTTGAATATAGAAGGGAAGCGTTTTTGTTTCAAATATCTTGGGCCGTCTTAAAAAGCCAAATTCGTACAATATTACATACACATGTATATATGTATGTATGTACCTACATACAGCTACATAATTTGTATGTTTTATCTGATGAAATTTTATACTTTTAACGTCATGGTAATACACATACATACATACTAAAATAAACACATGCACACTTAGATATGTATATCTCGGCACACGTGAGTGGTATCGTGTCAATTAAAAGTTTTTAGTTACATTAACAAAAAACGAAAAAACAATTACGGTCATATATCCAAAAACTTAAATATGCCAATTCAACTTTTAGATAAAGAAAAACCATTTATTGAATGAAAATGATTTACTTTATTCAAAAGAATTTTGTTCTATTGAATTATTTAATAGCTAATGTAAACATATGTATGTGCATTATGTATTTATGTGTATATGTTGCAGTTATATACAATGTACATACAGAAACTAAGAAATATTGAAAAACAAAAATTTCAGAAGTCAAATGGTATCTAGGCAAATATTCAAAAGGACCATGAAGCAAATATATGAAATCTATGTCAATATCTACGATTGGCATATGTACACATTTACAAGCATACAAGTAAAATGAAAATGGCTTACAATAAAGATAATAAAATCTTTAGAAATTAAACCAAACTATATAAATATGGCTCTAGCATAATTTTAATAAACCAAAATAAATTAAACTAAAATAAAATAAAATAAAATAAAATAAAATAAAATAAAATAAAATAAAATAAAATAAAATAAAACAAAATAAAATAAAATAAAATAAAATAGAATAAAATAAAATAAAATAGAATAAAATAAAATAAAATAAAATAAAATAAAATGAAATAAAATAAAATAAAATAAAATAAAATAAAATAAAATAAAATAAAATAAAATAAAATAAAATAAAATAAAATAAAATAAAATAAAATAAAATAAAATAAAATAAAACGAAATGAAATAAAATAAAAGGAAATGAAATTCAATGAAATATTTGAAATATCCGATATCGATATTTCCCCACAAAAATCCAAAACTATCCCCAAATTAACGAACTAAGAGACTGAAATCACAAAATAAAAGTGAACAGTCGAAGGAATTGCTTGAATTTTGAGCTAGATCTAGTAGTGTCGTTAAATAGTTTGGCTTTAAAGTTATAAAGCTATACTGTTTCAGCTAACAAATTGGGGACACTATACTAGGTATGAACGTAGATAGAAAACATGCAAAAGCGTATTTAAAAACTAAATGAACTTATTTTAATTGAGAAATTTTCACGCATACCTTGGATCGTAGCCAAGCAGCGGACTTTCAAATGTTGAGCTTCCATGTGAAAATGCGTATGTTGTTGTTGTATGAATGCAGTTGAAATGATGCGATGAACGACCATGTATATACATACATACATATGTGCATATATGAACATTTATGTGGCGCATTTGTTATTGTTGTTGTTGGCATTGTATGCATCATTTTAAAAAGCATATATGTTGATTGGATGAAATGAATTGGAAAATGAAAAAGTATGAGAAGTTTATTTAAAAATAAATTGCATACAAATATATAAAAACATAAATATGTTAGCATGTTATAAAAAATTTTGATTAAAAATATCACAGGTATGTATGTATGTATATTGAAGAAGAGAGGGTACACTGTAATTGCAAATCAACAGAAGGCAGCTGTAGTCAACAAACTGTATTCAAACCCGCCCGCTCTTGAATTTATCCATCTAAAAGGCCTAAAGATCCCATTTAACTTTTGTCTAAACTACCAAATATACTATTTCAGTTCACATTTATCTTAATTTACATATCCCTCTCACTTACTCTTAATTCTTTCTTTCTAACAATTGTTTTGTTTTCTTATACCAACAACTGTTCGACTTACTCTTTCTGTTCCTGTTTAGATTTCATTACTTTTTTTATTCCTACTTGCTTAAGCGACATACGCAATTTTTTTCCCTTTAGTGCAATGCAATGCAACTCTTTAAATTCGCAACCAGCTTATGCAATATGCCAAAGATAAAGTTTATGCTTTGTTATCCCAAATTGGGGGTTGTTGTAGCGAAAATGAAAAAGAAAATCTCGCGGTTATGTCTCAGAGCCACCTACAATCGCCCCCAATCCTTAATCCGTGCTACGCGTATCTTATTATGGTCAGGTAAAGGAGCACTTATTCCATCATCTTCAATTGTGGGGTCGGGTTCTTCTAAGTAGTTGCTCGCTTTGTTCATTGAGGAGGGTAGAAAAGCGTTTTCTCCATAAAACAAGCACTGTTAAGCAAGGGCAATGACAGCCGCATATGAGTCGGCCCTTGAAGTATTCGAGAGAAAGGTCCTTTGAAGGATTCATGTACCTCTATGTCATATGGACGTTGTGTACCGAATAAGATTTATGGTGGGCTGTATGAGATCTATGCAGACTTGATATTGTTCAAGGAATAAAAAACCTAAAGGGGTGTATTTCCTTATGGGCTCTTTTCATAAGTTCTTAAGGTTGAAAAAACCAATTTTTACAGAATTTTTTTTTTATAAGAAATGAATGAAATGCTACCATTATTAAAATATTTTTTTTTTCCTATTTTTCAGAGTTCGTGTTAAAAGTTACAGTTCTTCGTTGAAATCGGAAAGGTAATAATTTATTATAACATGTAAATATGTAACAACATAAGACTATAAAAAAAAAAATTTATGAAATATATAAACGCAGTTATTCTAACAAATTTGTATATTAACATCAATTTAAAAGCTTTCTGTTTTTAATGACTATTCAAATATTTGAGAACAAACTCAATCAACTTGAATTAACCAAAACATAATTTTTAGTACGCATTGTTGAATATTTTAAAAAAAGAACTTGAAATATTTTAAGTTTTTGTTTTTGTTTGAATTTTTTCTAAACATTTGCTATTAAATTGAAATAACTTATAAGATGTATTTAAATTTATAAAAAATTCAAATAAATAACAAGCTACCCACAACTTAATCTAAAGTTCATTTTAAACTCCCCTTTTCGGAAGTATTCCAACATTGCGGTGATGTGGAACATGCCTATACAAATAGCATTTTCTATTAAATTTATTAAATTAAGGGGAAATTGCTCATGTAAAATGAGTTTACATAAGAAAAGCAAATAATGTATTTTATTTCTAAAAGCGTATAGGAGAATTAGTTTGAAATCAATTTCAAAAGAGCGCTAACATTACAAAGCAATTGTTGCATTTTCTTTATCTTTCGTGGAAACAATAACATTAAAGAAGAGAATGTACGAGTTATTGAATTTTTCCAAGTATTTTTTAATCATCTCAAAGGTAAAAAAATAATACGAACACTTTATACTCACTACTAATTCAAAAAACCTTCAGAGTATATGGATAAATAAAAATAAAATAATTGAAAATGTTTAATTTATTTATTGAATTACGTGAAATTTATTCTAGAATTTTTATTTGAAGTTGATTTAATGACATTTTCAACGAATTTCAGAAACAACTCGACAGGAGTATCTACTTCTATAACCCTGCAAAAAATACGAGTAGTCCAGGCTGCAACTGAGGTGAGTCGTAAAAGAGCATGCGACTAGTGTCAGTTCTGGATACTCTGTATGGTTTGAACTGTTGGCATTTGATAAGCAATTCCCATAGAGAGACCAATTTTACCCATTTATACCCGAAAGTGTACGAAAAAATCAAAACGGTTTCTACGCAAACGGTTAGTTTTAACTCCTATAAGTATGCTACAAAAACAGAATTTGACTTACACGCCTAAGAGTATGCTACCCAAATAAAAGTATGTATATTGAATTACAACAAACTGTAACCTTAAGCGACTAATCGCGTATCACACTCCTTTAGAGTTTAGTCACACAATTTTTTGCAGGGATTCAATAAACCCACACAAACATAAATAATTTAATAAAACACATAGAGACGGTGGAAAAATGTTAAATTAACTGCTATAATAAATTACCCCAATGTTGTGCCAGTTATGAGTTCCGCTTGTGCACTTAATGTTTCCGCTATAAATTCATCATTGTAAGCATCCTTTGGACGATACCAACGCCTACCGCCGGGCAACACAAGTGGTCGTTCCGAAGAGGGTGTTAATGGGCCAAAGGCACGTTTTGAACGACGTGGATTATTTTTACGCTCCAGCTGCTCTTCAAGTTCCTCGATGACATCGTTACGCTGCCAGTTTTAAGGCCAATTTTATATAGATTTTTGCGTTCATTTCAATTATATAGCATAAAAATAAATGTGAATGTTGTGTATGTATGTATGTAGTAAAGTAAGTAAATGTGTGTGTGTTGAGTGCATATTAAATTTATTTTGATTATGCAAAGTACGCAAACTTCAAAGCAAAATTATTAATAACTAATTGTTTTTATGTTTTCTTTTAGAATTCTTTTTTTTTATTTGGTGTTTTGAAATTTTTTTTAAAGCTGCCGATTCAGTTAAAGTACGCCTTGGCTTAAATACTCATCATCATTATTCAAAGTGGACTGTATGCCGCTGTAAAAGATCAAAAGCTTCAAATAGGGCTATTATTTAGGGGATAATCAAATGTTCAAAAAATTGTTACGCTATCTGATTAGTTTTAATATTTGAAATTAGTATGAAATGTAGTTAATTCTAAGCCGGATTAATTTTTCAAAAGTGAAATCTTAATGAATTATGTAAAAGTAAAAGTTTACTTTGAACTGGGTGGGTAGATTTTCTAGATTCTCTGCAAGCTGGTAGTTTCAGATGTACTGCACTACTTGAACAGTTTGAACAACAGTGGAGTTTCTATAGAAAATATGTTATCACCGTGAACAGTTTGGTGGGCACTATAACCGAGTTAGGTAAACAGCTGTTCTCGAATTAATAGAATGAATTAATTAAAAATAATACACGAAACGACAATGTCTTTGTAACCCTTCTCAAAAGGTAAAGCACTAAAATGAAAAAACTTATTCTTTCAAAGTACGTAAAGAGAAATGCTACGGTTTGTGAATAAAATAGTTGGCACAGGGTGACCTAGCAAAACATAAAAAAGCTCTCCACAGCACCAACCCACTTAATTTTTTTTTCATAAGGGCACCCTGTTGAATTTCATTTCAGCTAAAATCTTCGTTTAATAATATTATTATTGACCAATATTTTGAATGTATTTATAAGTCAAGCTCAGATTTTCATTAAAACGCTTGTTAAACAATGACTATGATTACGGGACTATTTGTTTTAAATATTTTTGTAGCAATCATACTGTGTGTAAGCTTTGCTTTGGTATAGTGTACTCTGTCTCACCTTTTGTTTTTTCACGCTTTGTTCCGCTTCCATTTGTTTCATATCCTCTTTGTTTTGTTTTGCTTCTTGCTTTTTAGCAGCATCCAAAACCGGCACATCCACGTTAACGCTTTCCTCTTCTACCTGAGCTGTAGCTTGAGTTTCTACAATCTCCTCATGAATGCAAGTGGGCTCTGATTGTAGAGCTAAAACAGTTTATGTAAGATATCTTTATATAAAATACGTAACTTTACAGTAATTAACTATATTTAACCTACCATCTTCTGTTTTTGTCACTTCAACGTTTTCCTCAATCTGTTGCAAACAAAGCTCTTGCGCAGCTGGAGTGCCTTCTGCACGTTCCTTTTCTGCTGCTGTCTGCGATTGTAAAGCCGGCAGCAAATTGGCCAGTTGCTTTGTAACGGCGTCCAGTGTGGCCTGTATGGTAGATGGCAGTGAAGACAATGCGGCCAGTTGACGTTGCACATCAGCCAATTGACGTTCGAGTGCAAGTTCTTCTTCGGTTTTTTCGCGTTGTTGCTCCATGTCTTGTGCAATGTTATTATTTGCTGCTTCTTCACATGGGATTTTGGATTCTTCAATGTTTTGTTCTTGCATTGGTTCCTTCATATTCACTTCATTGTCTTGCTTGTTTTCTTCACTCTCGGGCTCTGCCTCGCTCTCTTCAGTTGGCGAAACGCTACGTACATTTTCGTTTTCCTCAGCTGGTGGTTCAATCACAATCTTAACTTCTTCCAAATTTGGCAATTCGCTATCTTTTATTGGTGCCTCTTCAATCTCTTCCACCTTGGGGGGTGTAGGTTGTTTCTCGGGCAACTTAACTTCAATTGGCGATGCGGGCTCTGGTGTGCGTGGCTATAAAGCAGTGTTAAAACAAATATTGTAAGCTCTCAAGCAATTTTTACTTACCATTGGTGATGGTGAACGTGATCTTTGTATGACAATCTTTACTTTGTATGCATTAGCTGCTCTACGTTCAGCTTCGATTTGTTCTTTGCTTTTCGGTATGGGACGATCGGGCTTAACCAAAAATGTTGACCATTTCTTTGTCTCTTTATCCTTTTCCAACTTAGTTTTGGTAGCGTCTTCGTTTAGCGTACGCAGCACATCACTGGTCATACAAACTCCTGGCTTTGGAAATATTCTATAGAAATTAACACTAATATAATAGAAATTAACAAACAAAATTCACGAAACATCATGCATATTTCGTATACAAAACTAACCCCATAACATTGTGTTCCTTAAGCACTTCAGATTCGCCAGATAGCACAGCCGCAATTTCCTGCTCGAATAACTGAATTTCCGTATTCTCAGAAAGCACTGACGATGAGCGTTCGGATTGCTTTGGTGAAGCTAAACGTGCAGGAATTTCGGGAGTATAGTCTTCTGGTACATCTTCTGGGTCATCTTCTTCAACAGCAAGTTGTCTAGGAATTGGACTTTTTCTGCCATTAAGATCTGCGATATTCTCTGGTGTTGGTGGACGTTCGATTCCCAATACAGGGAATATCTTTGGCGCTTGTTCCTCCTCTCCTTCACTACAGTTTGAAGAGTTTGGCTATATAGTACGGTAGTAAAATGTTATTAGTGCATGATAGCTTACCGTTTCACACCAACAAAGAAGACATTTCCAGAACCTCTTATAAGTTTGTCAGTCTCATCGTGTGAAAGTGGTGAGGTAGCAGTGTCGTTAATGCGCACAATAACATCACCCTCACGCAATCCAGCCTCCTCAGCTATGCTGCCTTCGGTGACCTGATGTAAAAGGCAAACAAATTTGGTGAATTTAAAGTAGTCACTCTCTTGCATCCATTTCTTAAAAATTATGTTCCATCCGAACTTTGACTTCCTTAGATACTTATTTATATGTACATTAGTCAATAAATTTCGAGATTCATCGATACCTGAAACTACCTATTTGCCAAGCATGCGTAGCACTTCTAGGTATTACAATATTTACTCAGTACTAGATGGACCCGTGCGCGCCTTATGCACGGAACTTCACCACTACCCTCAGCGACATCTGCAACCCAGTAGCTAATATATGATTCTCACACAAAGCAACAAGCTGTGCATCGTTGGCTAGGTCAGTGAGTTAATTTCGGCAATGAACTATTTTCGCTGAATCTCATTTGCTCGTGTTCTCATTGTTGCATTTTTGTCTATAAAAAAATTGAGAGAACACTGCTCTTTCTTTCTTTATTTTCACTCTTTTATATGCATATCCTGCTAGATATTATGGTATCGGTTGAAAGTTGTTAACATCCCGACAGTAATTACCTGATAACAAAAGCTCATACAAAGACTGATATATGTATGTATGTATTTGAAAGACTCTCAAAGTCGACAGTACCCTTACATATCTGGTGTTTTGAAGGCCGGTTTGAAAAGAGGTTCAAAATAGAGTTGACGGATAAACAATCATTGAACGATGCGAAAATTGAGTATTCACTGGGACCAGACTCAAAGACTCTAGAGGGCAGGTAATCGCAATTGTAACCGCTACAGCGAGACCGCGCTCAAGATCAAATCTGCTTTTTTCCCTGTATGCGCAGAGGGGGGCTAAATCTGCTGCCAGCCAGAGACGCCATCATCCTGATTTGTATTCCGAGCATAAATTAAACGATGGTAATGAGAAATCAGACCACATAGCCAGGTAAGTCGCTACCGAAACCTGGCTTACTATTAAAGAGAGATACGCTAGAACGAAGTACCCTTGAAATATCAGTACTGGAATAAAAGGAGCGGGTTGTGACAAGCAAAATTACAGAGCAGTCTTGTGATGCTGACAGGAATATTCACAGGCTTAGGGTTCAGTAGTCGGTGTCGCTTCCGCCACAGTGCAAACGAAGTAACAGAGAGCATCTTGGTTTCATAAGTCGCCATTTTGACTAGGATGCAAACGTTTATAAAATCACACAACCCGGGAAGTACATTCTATTGAGCCGAATAGAATCCGTGACCTTGTAAAGAAGCTCTACTTGAATGATGTACTATAAAGCGAAGAGGACACAATGGACCTAAAAGTATATTCATAATAGATATGGTGCCCCCTTAAAAAGAATTCCACAGTGGTCTTAACCGCATCAATCCGCAAGAGGATCGCCTACATGAATTAATTCACAGACACGCTAAGGCCTTCCGGAAGTATCTTCTTGAAAATACATATATGTATGTATGTATATGATCTGCCAAACATATACATATGTGAGTGATTACTACATACAGACGTGCCGAGCTTGTGAAAGGGCCAATAGCTCGAAATAACACTTATAGTGCTTCGAAAGTCGTTTTGATATTTGACGAAGAAAATATTGAAGCAATTAAATTTCGCTGCTACTGTTATACACGCAACTGTGCAACAATTTCTTTGTAAAGCTCTCAAGTTTGATGTCCATATATACATACATACATACACATACATATGTATGTGCACTCGTCGTTGATTGGCAATAATAATAAAATATTTTATGGTCTGTTAATGTTAACGAAAAGACATTTTAATTATTATTTCATTTGCTTTGCCAGCAAGTGGCACTCTTTTAACACATTTTCTTTTTATGAGAAAAAGCTTCAGCTTATAGGTTTTAAAGCCATAGCAGACCACACACAACTCATTGAGAAAAACATAAAAAATTCACGTTTTAATTTTTCACCAACATTACAAGCGAAAATAAAGTGTGCTTACGTACACATATGTACATACATTTTTATGTGAGTAAGTATGTGTTCACATATGCCGCAGGTATGAATGTATGTGTGACAAATGCGTAAATGAGCCAACACATTAATTAATTTAATGTTACGCAACACGATTGAAGCACCAAATTTTTCATTTACACACAATTTTTTATATTTTATTTTTCAACAATTTTGTTTTTTTTTTTTTGCGAAAACTTTTCATTTTATGAAATTACTAAAATATTTACAAAACCGCTTCGAGCATACCACAAATTAAATTTGCTACTTAATAAACTTTTTTTGAGCGCTCTTTGCGCTTAACTAACCTTAACCACAGTTAACGGTACTTCATAGTCTGCACCACCAACCAAACGAAATCCCCAAGGCACATTTTCAAAACGGCACATTTTAATATCGATCACCATTTTGTATTTTATAAATTTATTACTTTTATCTGTACTTTTTTTTTTTTTTATTTGATAATAAAGTTTTTTCTCTCCAAAAAAAATTTACAAATTTTGCGTTCACAAAGCTTTTAGCTTTAGTGCACTGAGCCTAATTATCTATTAGTTGTAATAAAGCAGATATAGCAAAATGGGCGAATAACGCGGCGGTGGCGATGGCCATCGGACGACTAGATAATATCGTTTGTTGTGGCTCTTATCGCCAATAAATCTGTTACATCCCGATAGCATAGACTTTCGTATGGCTGTTGCTCTTTAAATTGTTGCGGCTGCTTGTTGTTAGTATTGTGCAGTGTTTAGCAACTTGGAAAAAGTGCTCAAATATACACACATACATAAATACAATGTCACATGAAAATATTAGGGTAAGCAGAAATTTAAATTTTTTTTCGATTGTGCAGGACAAGTTGATTGGGCAGAGCGCATTTAAGTAACAACCCGGAATGCTCTGTAATATTTAAGAATAAAGCGGAATGAGATGTGAATACGATGGGGAAAGAAAGAGACAGTTGTAGTTGGCAGGAGAATGATAGATGCGTATCAAATTCAATAATGGTTATAGCGAACGAAATAGAAAGCGGGAAAGGGAGGCTACGAAAAAGACCATTTGGTAGAGTCAGCAATTGGGAAAAACGTTGCTCAGGAAGGGAGATAGTTTAAGGGGAATTTAGAAATCACGGCGAAAGTGACTATTCTTTAAGCAACTTAAGCAGTTTCTTTCGTTTATTTCATTTGCGCATCCTTTTATAATTCGTAACCAGCTTATGAAACATTCTGAAGATATATTTTATGGCTGCATAACCCAAATATTGTTTTTCCAAGCGAAAATGAGGAGCCCCCGTGCTCACCACCAATGAATACATAAAAGGTGTAACAAGTGCCCTGCACCCTCCCAGTTCCTTATATTACAAATAAATAAAATAAAATAATAATTTTCGCAAAGATCATCCCCAGTAACATATGCTTCGCACACACCCGATCTACTCTAACTAAATAAAAGCAATAAAAATTAAAAAAAGAAACTACTCGCCCCTTCAAAGCTTAGACGAGTATATTTCTTGGACAGCACAATGCCCGCTGAACCTTCTTTTTGCCCACTGATCATCAGAGAATTTAAATATCCCAACTGGCGCTATAGAGAATAGACGTGGCTACAAAAACACCGTGAAATACTACAACAACAAAAATTTTGGAAATCGAGTAAGTCAATGAATGAAAAAGTTGTGTTATTAAAAATAAAAACATTTGGTTAACAGCAAACTTTTTATAAAAACAAAAAATAGTCATCATTTTTATAAAAAGTATTTTTCTTCAACCTTTCATTATCAACATTTAAAAAGCAATTCATTTGAAAATGTTTCCTGTCATCCGAAAACTTCTTATCGAACCACAGCATACATTTTCAATCATCTTAAAACGCAGTATTGCTACACAGTGCGTGGACGCACATCACTACTTGTTGAATAGCTGGTCCTGTTGCTAAAGTCAGCGTGCGCTCACTTTTTATTCGCTTCCTCATTTTCACATTGTCTTCTATTACATATCACCCACCGACATAAATGCGTCGATACATAGTATGTGAATATGTTACATACACTTGAATACTTTCATCTAAATACATACATACATTGAAAAAAATTAGATACGATGAAAAATAAAATTTTTAAACTTAAATATTTTCTACTAAATTTGTATTTTCTTGTCAATAAACATTTTATTTTTACATTGCGAATATACAAGTTTGGAAATCGTTAATGAGCCCATAGAATCCAATGCACAAGTTTTTAGAATTTTTGTTAGTCTACCTGCATGTTTGATCGCACATCACACTAAAACTGTTGCATAGAATTGCATGTAATTTTCAACGTTACTTTAATTAAGGTCTAACTTAAAATTTAGTATATGCCACATTTCCTGCACCATACCGGTTTCATAGTTATCAATCAATATGTGAACCAACGTAACCCAAAAATGTGTTAATGCCATAGATTAAATAGCACAATGAAAATAAATGTAGAGCAACATATCCGACATATATTTCGCGCAGTGTTCGTTAGCTCTTTGCTGCTGGCCGCTAATGAAATTTACACTGCTGAGTGTGAGCCAATAAACTTGCCACTTGCTAAGCGTTCCGTTGCGCTGTTGGACAATCAATAGAATTTTCCTTGTCGACGTGACTTAGTTGACAGCAATTTCTCATTGATTGGGCGCGCTAAGATATTGGCGATAATGGATATGTCTGCAAGTATGTATGTATGTATGTAAGAATGTGTTTATGTTTTTGTTTAAATTGGCGTTGGTGTTGTACATTCTTTCAGTTGATGTGCAGTTGTGTGTATGTGCAACGCAATCAATGTGCCTGCTGTTTGGTTATTTGTCTATTTGTTTCTCTTATTTTTATTGATTTCCTTTTGTTTCGATAGCTTATCGATTTTATTGTTGTTTTTTTATTTTTTTTATTTCTTGTTGTAGTAGATGTAGTAGCATAAGAAATAAGTTCAGTTGTCTGGTTTTATTATTATACTTAATTCGATTTGTCGATCTGATGCAATTTGACGCGATTGGATTTAGAATTTATTGTGTACGTAACGTGATTTTATTGTCAATTATCAGAAAATGTGTAGCCAAATAAAATGTGAAATAAAAATATGTGTTCTACTTATTAACTACATATTTTTATAGCTCTAGTATTGTGCGCACTATAATAACGGAACTTACATACATACATATGTACATGTGTTATACAGAATCCGAATGGCAGAAGCGTTTTTATTGAAAAGCTTTTTATGCCTTAAATACGCTCAGAGGTTTGCTGCATTTCGGTTCAGTAACAAGAATTCAAGAAAAGGACACATTTTTAGTCCATCTCTCTTGGGTTCCGACTCTATACCTCTATTTGAAAAAAAAATTGTTCCATTTCGTGTGATTGATACAATGAAAGAAAATTTTTAATAGAAGGCTTTCGATGTTCGTGCAACATTCTGTTCCCTTCGGTTTGACAAAGGCAGAAAATTCTATTCGACAACAATTTTGCAAACGGAAATCCACAAGCATTTGAAATTTTTAATATCGTGATGCCTTCTAAAATCGAATATTTTCTAAAGTAAATTCGAACGAACTACAGAATGGCAATGTGTATTGAATTGCTTTTTGCTTTCGAGTAGAACCGCTATTCGACTGGCACTAAAGAAACTTTTTTCTTAAGGTACTTTTTTCTTAAGGTAAATTCGGTAGCAATCGGAAGGACTGTGCCTGGACTGGAGGTAAAAGATGACTTGGCATTACTTAACATTTCCAATTGGCATCACCAAATGCTTTTGGCTTTGATAGGTTAGTTCAAAATTGGTCAGGCACGAATTAATCATGACAATATGATGATAAGAATCATTCTGCCTGGATGAGTTGAAATTGGTGCATATACGGGGCGTCTGAAGTTGTTAAAAAAAATTCCCGCTGTAGTGTTATAACAGCCAATTATCGACTTATTTCATACTTACCTGCCCAACATCCGAGTAACTTATATGAATTACATGCATAAACAAATATTTGTTTTAGTAGGTCATATCAAGTGAGAGTGTGTGTTACTTTTTTATCATAGCAAAAAAAAAAAACACCAAAAATATAAACATACTGTTCGATTGTAAACAAGAAGTTGTAACTTTTTTTATTTCATAAATCTAACAAATTGTTTTCGAATATAAAACATATATGTAAGCCTTATGCTCCGGATTTGCCATCAACCATATGCAAGTTTATGTTTTTGCATATTAACTACACTTGTATATATGGTGCATAAGTGTTGTGAGAAGTGCTCAAGCTAAGTAAGCGCCTAAGCGAATAAAATCAAAATAAGTTTATACGTAAACAAAACTTAGCAAATACAAATGCCAACAGTATGTATGAGTATATATGTAGCTCTATAACTTTTTACAACATTTGTTTAACACTAAGCCATAGGCACTTTGTCAACTTTTATAAAATTTAACTACCTTCGTAAGTCTTTTATGTATCTACAAATATGGAAACTAGCTGTGCTGTGATGATGAACATAAATAGGATACAAGTTAGAAGGAAGTGGGGGTGCAGTATAACAACAAATACCCAGCTATAGTTGTCAGCTGCACACCATCTCGGAAACAGCTCAACCGATTTGGATGAAATTTGGTGCATTGCATTCTAAGAACTTCTACAAAGGGGTTGCCACACAGAATGCTTTTAAGGCGGTGCCACCTGTTTGATTTTTTATGGAATGATATCAGATATGCCAATATGGGTATTAAACGAAATTTATTTAGTAGATATTAAAAAAGAAATCTAGGTTTAGTTACGTTCTAGGGATGTCATCTTATGTCATTCTTTTTATCTTTTGGCATATCCCCCCCAATTTTGAAAATTACCTAACCCATTCCGATGGACTTTTCAAGATAGGTAGTATGCTACACTTTCAGCTTTGTTATTTTAGCGTTATCACTATTAGGCTACTAGTGTTGCTATCCATTTGTCATTTTTACAAATTGAATTGGATAAACTTTTACGGAGTTGCCACCTAATAAAGTTGTGGTTTTCATTTGCATATCCTTTTGTATCTCGAAAAGTTTCAACATATTTCTATGAAATTTTTTATAAAGCTTACCACTTAGTATGTTTTAATCGAGTTGCTACCCATCTGCAATTAAAAAAAAAAAAAAACACAAACAGCATACGTCAATGTGGGTATCAAACTAGTCAATAAGAATACCAGATTACAAAAAAAAATTTCTGATTGTTGCCGAAAAAGTATAAAAAGGGCGAACAAAAAAAATTTAAAATTATGCAGATTGCTAAAATGTTGAGAGTTGGAAAAACATCCTAATTAAAATTGTACCTTTTACCTCAATGAGGCTCGAACTAGTGACCTCGTCGATCTGAAGGAAGTACCTATCCACTAAGCCCAACGTCATTTAAATAATTTATGTTTCACATGATTGAACCAATATTATTTCGTACCCATGACTATAAACAAACACAAGGCTAAGAGTATTACTTTTTTTGCTCGGTTTGGAACTAGTTTAGGGACTGGTTTATTTCTATCCGAAAATTCATAACTCGTAATGCAATGGCATATTAAAAATGGCAGTTGCTTTTATGAAAGCAAGACACTTGACTGACTAAGTTGGGCTTGGTATACAAACTAGCTTGGAAGCAGCTGGCAACTACTTGGTTTGACTGCAGGGTTACTGTAATGATTATACAACCGATAAGTCCGTTACAGTATAGTGAAATTTCATGAGCATGTAGCACAGGAAATCCAGGACAAGAAAGTTGCTGACAGTTTTGGCCAAACTGGTCCATTCTATGCTTTAACACACATTTATGAAAAGTTAAATTATGTTTCATATCAGTTGCAAACTTTACTTTAAGCAACTTCAATGCACACAATATCCGGCTGTAGCTAAATATTTACATACATACATATGCACGTGTGCACTTGCATATGTATATGTATTTGTACATACATACATACGTGTGGTTCTATATTTTCTTTAATAGTAATTGAAGTGCTATCGCTATTACCTATCGAGAGGTTAGAGACATAATGCGATTAGCAAATTAGTATTTAATTAATTTATATTTTGTTGGTTTTTCAATTAAAGCTTATATAACTTAATTTCATATGCATAATAAAATTAGCAGAATTGTCTGCTTGTGGTAAGTAATATTAGTACAATTGATGCCACTTTTAATAAATTCGAGCACGTCTAAATTATTATCAATAAACTAATATTAGTTATAAAGAGGATTTAATTAAAATTTAACAATCAAACAAAATGTTGGCAGTTTAAGATTTTCGTGATAAACGGCTTATGACCAACTTTTAATTGTGAGCAATCGAGTGAAAGGAATTATGAAAAAAATAACATGATTCTTTGAATTTTGAAACATTGTTTACAGGGTGGAGCGTTAAGTAATTTATTTGTCTTGGAAATGTGTGAATTTTGGGCGATTTTCATAGCCACAAACAAGCTGAAATTTAGCACACAGTTCTCTACCAAAATGCACATAAAAAGAAATTTCAAAAGATTACACAAAGTTTATGAAAGTAAATCAAATTTAAAAAATGAACTTAAAAATATTTACATACATTTTTGAGTATGCAGCTTTGTAGCCCAAAGAATTTTAATCAAAAGTGTGTAAGTCAGAACTCGCTGAAAAATTTTATTGAATTTTCAGGATTTTTCTAGTGATTACTTCATAAATGCATGAACAAAATTTGAGAAGAAAAATTCAAAAAGAAGGTTCGAGTAGTGACTTGAATATGTAAGTGTACGTCATTCAGGGCTTTTCAGACAAATTTTCTTTGCTTGGCAGATGCCTTTTGGGGCCGAAAGGAGACACTAGCTTCCGCCACGGCGATAAAGCCGGGCATTTTGCTTCACCCAGAAAAACAAGAAATGTTGTATCCTAAGCCTAGTAATGCGTTTCAAAAAAATTTTATTATACTCTATTGAGCACTGGAGCCTATCACTTGTTTACCATTTTCAAAGAAATGTATTTTGTGTTAAATTCAAAATTTATATGACATGTAAACAATTTTTTAATTACACAAATTGTTTTAAATTAATGAAGTAAAATTGCAAATAAACTTATGTATTTATTTCAATTAAGATATAATATAATCAAATTAGAATTCCAATGAATTTTGTATTGAAAGATTTAGATTAGTCTGGTTTAATATTTAATGAGATATTTAACATTTCTTGAGAATTCTTATTGTTAATTCAAATATAAAATAAATTACAAGAAAATTTTATTTAATCAAAATTAATTGGAAAATCATGACGCTAACATTTGTTGTACACAGAGAAAAACTAATTAATAAATCAATGACGAATTTAATACCTTACAGTATTTAAAATAATAAAATAGGTCAAACCATGGATCCAAGCTCCTTCCCAGCTTTTTCTCTCTTCATTGCGACCTGCTAATAGCTGCACAAGCTCTATATAATTCCCGAGTGTGCAATTAGCAAAAGTTCTATTGTAAACTTAAAACAGTTACTATGCTCTTCAAGTACATAAGCACATATGTATATATGTAATTACAAATATATTGAGGTAGATATATAATCGGCTTTATTAAATTATTATTTTTTTGTTTGCCAAAAGGGTCAATCTTTTAAAAGTATAAACTTTTGTGCCCAAAGGGTATCAAATAAAATTCGTCGAAAGCTAAATAAGTAGATAGATATTTAGTATATTGTAGATACATATGTACATATTATGTACTACATAAGTGCCCTTATTTTAATGTCTACGTCTACTGATAATATAAAAAAAATTTTTTACTCGTTTTATTGTAAACCGTTCTTACTCAATGTTGAAAGGTTCTAGGAAAACGAAATCAAAGCTTAATATTTCCAAAGAACTCCTATATAAAAAGGCTTAGGCTCTACTGAAAAAATTCCACTTTATAAATAAGACACTTACCACTTCATAAAACACTTTTAATTCAAAATTTCTATTGAAATGTCAGTTTGAAAGCTTTTTCAACCAATTTAATTTTTTATTATTGGGGGAAAACTTTTAAAGAAATTTTTGACCCTGTGTTTATTATCTTCTACAAGCTTTCGATAGGGTTAAGACGTACATTTTTTACTGAATAATTATTTTACCTAATCAATTGAATAGTTTTTATTATGATCATGGAAGTGACCTACTCAAAAGTATTCAGGTCCTCGCATTTATCGATTTTTTTTGTGTCGAAAGTTATTCTACTACTTTTTGAGCAAACAAAATTTTCAGTATTTAATTTAAAATATCCCGATAGAAAAGAAAAACTTGTTAGGGGGAAAAAGACAATTTTTATAACACCAGCGGTGCTTACTATTAAAGTTGTGCCGCATTTGGTGTATTTTTCAGATACCTCTAATGAGCACCAAACACAGCACACAAAAAAAAAACACCACAATATTTTTTATAGCCAGCTACATTTTATAGCGTCTAAAAGCTATAGATTTTCATACATAAAATTTCACTGCCATAAGCAAACAAATAATAGCTAGGAAAAAGGAGCAAAGGTCAAAAGAAATCGTCACATTCCATTCGTACGTAATGAAAACTTATCATGCAATTTTTATGTGATAATCCATGTGCAGACGTATTCGTATACACAAAAATACAAATATACATACCCTGCAGTCAAAATAACCAGTAGCAAGCTACTTCAAAACTAGTAGAAATGTACATACTTCAAGTCTAACGAGTTAGTCAAGTGTCTCTTTTCATACAAGGAACTAGTATTTTCCACATGACTTTGTCCTAAGATATGCTAATTTTCCGATTTCGGACAGAAATATACTCCTACCAGACTCATACTAGTTCAAAATAGACCAAAACAAATTTAGTTCAATCATAGTAAGGGAAAAGTATTCAAGCGCCGTCGGGCTCCCTTAATTAGTACTCGCTAAACATCGGCGAATTCACAGGTTTTAGTCCCAGTAAGATAAAAAGTAAAATTTACATTGATTTTTCCAGCTCTAAAAATACAAGCAGCCTGCATAATTTCAAATTTTCACTGATAAAAGTTGAAATTCTACTTGTACACTGGCATGTTTTCTGACTAGTTTGGGGCTTCACTGTTTGAGTTTTTCACAGACATCTATTGATTTCTCACACTACTTGTCTCAACAAGCAATGCTTTCATAGCGCCGACCCCTTGACACGGAATAAAAAAGTTAAACGATTTTGGAGAATGCGTGTTCAAAGAAGGCAAGCAAAAAGGATAATAATAACAATAATAATGACAAAACTATGAAAGCTAGTAAAGGGTAAAATGAAGCTGAAAAATAACAGAAAGTAAATAAAAAATTGTCGATATATATACATACAAATATATGTACATTCACTTAACCTAAGTTTGTAGAAATGTTATTTTAAGCAAAACAAGAGCAAAGAATGAGAAGCTCCATAAAAAGGAACGACACAGAAGTGAACTGAAAATGACCAATAACCCAAGAAAATTTTTCAACAATAACAATACAAAAACACACATGTGACATTTGGCAAAAAGGCAACCCTGTAGGGAACTTAGTTAGATTTACTAATCCATAGTTGTAAAATAATATTCATGTGCTTACAGTTGTGTTCACAATAATAGTAGTGAAATTTAATTGAATATCCTTCGACGAAATAAGAAAAGTAAAAGAGTTATGTAACATATAAAATAACAAAAAAAGAATTTTCAAAGATTACATAAAGTACAGGGAAGTAAACTAAAACTTAAAAAATGGCCATTCAAATTGTTTCGCAGAATTTCTGGAAAATTTTAGTATAAAGTCGCCTACGTATGTTTGAACTTTACTTTTTATGAAAAAGACGAAGGTATTTTTTAATTTAAACTTTGCTTAAAATATTATGGAAAAGGTTAACTACCTTCCAACACAAATAAATCTTGTGCAAAATGGCAGCCATATCCACTTAAAAGGAATCACGCCCTCGGAATTTAAAAGGTCTTTCCAGTGGGAGTTATGTCTTTTTGACCTTTATTGGTTGTTTTGCAGTGGGTGCTTTTTCTTTTTCGAGAAGCAAATAAATCTCACGGGCGTTATTTATTTATTTTCATTTCTCTGGGTGTTATTGCAATCCATCTTCTGAACGCACTAGAAACACACGAGTTCAAAATCAGTTATATTCCCTAAAGGGAATAATGACTAGCTATGTAGTATCATAGATATTTGTTTGTGTGCTTTGAAGTCCTCTTATCTACTTGGATATTGCAATATTGCGTTTGAAAGGATTAGTTTGCATAGCTAAAGGGGTTTTATTGTCATCCAGTATGGCCACTCGTAACACATTCTCATTGGCTTAAGTTCCTGCTATAGAAGTATTTTTTCAACTTGACCTAGACACAAAGTACATAGCGGTCAATTACATCTAAAGAGATCTAACTACAAAACATCTGATTTTGAAGTTTTGCATACCAAGAATTCTCGCTCTATAAGCAAGAATTGACTTGGAAGGAGGATTAAACTTCTTCAACGCGTACAAGGGTGGCAGTGATTTTCAATGTTTTATGAAAAATTTGATATTTTGAGTTGTACTTTTTAGAACTACTTGTGGGATATGTGCATGTCTATATTATAAACTAGGGTTCGGAACTATTTATTTATGAAGATTCGAATACTTTCTCCTACGACTTTGGGATTTGCTAAGAAGAAAGCATAAAAAGTCGATATCGTTCAAAGTAAAAGCGTTCTTCTTGTCGTTCATCTTTAGAAACGAATGTATGTACGTTTTGCATGGAATATTCGCAGAAGGTTGAGTAGTAAATTTGAAAAGTGCTATTGCAGGTGTGTCGACGTCAAATTAGATATAAATATCGGACTTTGGCTGGACTTGTTCAATGCATTCAGTGGAATATAGGGATTCGTTGAAGATTACTTGGGAATCATTCTGGGACCATTTCGGGACTTAATAGGGATCACTTGGGAACACATGCGGGATAATTTTGCATCTTTTTCGGGATTGATTTTGGGATCATTTGGAACACATGCGGGATCATTTTGAAATTTTTCGAGGTAAGTTCGGAATTGTTTTTGGGAGATTTACGTGATCAGCTCGACATTGCTTCCAACACTTTTTTGGAATCATTTCGGGATGTTTTGAGTGTCAACATGTTAGTATATGGCTCTTAGCTTGAGGTGAAGAGGAGAAAGAGTATCTGTTCATATCACCACGAACAAGTATAGAGTAGTACCAAGTATAGTCATCCAAGTGGAAATTCGATCAGCTCATTTTACCTTAAGTCCATTGTCATCTATGACTTATGATATGGGTTTAATTTTTTTTTCATACCCATTTTTGATAAAGTCAAGTTGAGCAATATTATTAATCAAAAACCAAAAACCATTTAAAATATCGCAACGAAATTTGACACACACATTTTTATGAACACAGTGTTTTTTATTAAGCGATATACTGTAAAAAGTTATTAAAAATGTTGCAGCTTTTTGTAGTTTAATAGTTTTGATTGTTTGAAATATTACAATGCGCGTAACTACCACAAAAGCATCATCCAAACTGAAGTTGTGAAGAGTTGTTAACTATTTTAAATATCCCAAGACTAAATACATAAACGCGAAATATAGAATTTTAATTAAATTTAATTTTTCAATGCTTTTTTACGCATAAGCTTATTGAAAAGTTTGTTTGTTTAGCTAACAATTTTTGTTTGTTTACAATGCATGATATAGCAGTTTGAAGGTATGAACATTATATACATTTTATACATATATGTAATAGCCTATGTGCATATATATGTACATATGTAAGTGTGTTGTATGTGTAAAAGTTGAAAACAAGCATGTTTGTATTAAAATCTAAAGTTTATTAAAATCTATATAAATGAAAAAATACAGTGTGTAAACTAAACCGGTTAAAGTTTAAAACAAAGCTGTTTCGTATTAGGCAATAGTCTGAAATTTTTAGCCACTTTCTCGTACATACACACAATTGCATCTATGAACTATTGATGAGAGCTTTTCAGATTTGTGCGAATTTCGGGATTTTCGGGTTGCTATTTGGTAATGAATTGATTGCGTTACTAGCCCCGACATTTTTGTATCACCAACAGTTAACTTTCAGAAAGTTAAGGTAGTGTTTTACTTAATATTAATCACAAATAATACGGTTTTCTAAATTTATACATGCAACAAGATTCAACAAAGGAGTAAATACCATTTTCAAAGAAATTAAAATTTTTTATTTCATTTAATTTTTTTTTTTTTTGCTTCGCGTTACAGGCTTCACTTTTTTTATACCCAGCGTACTAGTACTAGCGTACAAGGGTATTATAATTTTGTCCACATAACGGTACTATATAACGGCGCAAAATAATCGAGTTAGATATAGAGTTCCATATATGAAAGTTCTTAGGTTGAAAAGAGGAATTGATTAAGGCATGTCCGTCCGTCCTCTTGTCCGTCTGTCCGTCCGTGTACACGATAACTTGCGTAAAAACTGAGATATTTGCATGGAATTTGTTATGCAGGCTTCTTTCTGGTCAAGTTGAGCTGCTGTGAAAATTTGCGAAATCGGATGATAACCATGCCCACTTTTTCGATATCGAAAATTTCGAAAATCACATAAATTAATATAAGTTGAGTAAAACTTGAGATATTCGAATGAAATTTGGTACACAGCTTACTTTCCAAGGCAGGTTGATGTTCAAAATGGGCGAAATCGGATGATAACCACTCCCCATTTTTTGATATAGAAAATTTCAAATAAGATTCTTGCGCCAAATATCATGGTATTTCTATTTCGTTGTGAAAACTAACGCTGGGTATTTAATGTTCAGTTCACCCGAATTTAGACTTCTTTACTTGTTTATATTCACTTCCTTGCTTTTCCTTACTTACTTACTTTTCTTTCTTTTGAATCTCTTTTCTATACCCCGCTCTTCCTTCACTATATTTTTGCATTCTTTCCTTTTATTTCTTTGCAACTATATTTTATAAATTTATTTTTATACCTTTCATGAACATGAAATGGTATTATAACTTTGGTCCGATGTTTGTAAGTATGAGAAGAAGAAGAGATAGACCCACCATTAAGTATACCGAAATGATCAGGATGATAAGCTGAGTTGATTTAGCCATGTCCGTCTGTCCGTCCGTCCGTCTGTCCGTCTGTCCGTCTGTCTGTTTGAACGCAAACTAGTCCCTCAATTTTAGACCTATCTCGATGAAATTTGGTATAGGGCCGCCATTTTGCATGGGATTAATCATTTGTCGGAACCAGCCAGATCGGAGCGATACAAAGCATAGCTCCCATACAATCGATTGTTCCGATAAACGGGTTTTGGTCTATAAATCTTGCAATTAAAAAGCTAGGACCGCAAAATTTTGCACTTTTCGTACATATTGTATAAGTAACATGTGTAGTGAAAATTACTCAAATCGGACCAACCAAACATATAGCTCCCATATAATCGATGGTTTCGATAAATGGGTTTTGGGCTATAGATTTTGCAGTTAAGAAGCTAGGAACGTAAAATTTTGCAGGTTTGGTACTTATTACATATGTGATGTGTGCAGTGAAAATCATACAGATCGGACTAACATAACATATAGCTCCCATATAATCGATTGCTCCGATAACTCTGGTTTGGGCCATGTATTTTCAAACAGTTTTGAAGAGTTTGTACCAATTGTAAGTAAGGATCGGACACTTAAAAAAGTTATGCGTATTCATGAAAGGTATGAAGCCTTCGGCACAGCCGAAGACAGCCCTTTCCTTACTTGTTTTTTTTTCATTCGACCCCTTTTGTTAATTGCTAAGTTAGCAAAAAAAAAAGTATTCAAAAATATTTTACATCAGAAAAGAATGATTCATAAATATTTAAATACCTAGAAACCGAAAATCCCGAAATAATAAAAAACCAAATATCGTTATTTTTGATACCTCAAAAAATTAAAACATTCCGGGATTGGCATCTCTGTTATAAAACACACATACATATGTACATTTAAAAATAAAATAAATTTTCTACCAGCAGCTTATGATAGTATTTGCCACATCACATAAAATCCCGAAATATAGTTACGTTTATATATATTTATATTTCCTTTTGAAATTTCACACAGATGTACATACATACAATTTGGGAGGATGTGGGGTGGCGCTTACAAAACTTGCACACCATTCGCGCGCTCAAATAAAATACTTTAAACAACTTTATAGCGTTTCATATACAAACGCTTATTTTGCACTTTGCACAGGCTTAGGAAAAAGAAAGAAAAATGTTAAAAATACATCACCAAACAAAATGAAATTTTGCAATACATAGTTCACACATACATACATATGTACATAAGTGAATAAAAACATAGTAACAAGTACAGCAAAGCGTAGCAAAACACCAGCTCGTTGGGCAACGGATTTTTTTTGAAAATACCGAAAAGCCGCTTTAGTATAGCTGCATTGAGCCCAAAGCTTTTGTTTGTACTTTGCGGTTGTTTTATTTGTGTAAATGCAATAGTGTAGCTACATACCTACATATATAAAATAAAATTTAAAAAATAAAAGTTTTAAAATTTCCATGTATGAAAAATATGTCATTGTGCATAAAATTTTTAAAACAAAAAAAAACACTGAATTTCAATTGCTGAAAGACTGCGTATGGCATGTACTGAGGGGGGTGTATGTTTGCTGAGGAGACACGAATATTGTGGAAGGGCTGCCGATGGGCCCATTTAAAAAGCCCTGTCTTTATAAGCGATTATAAGAATACTCATCCTGTGATAATTGATGCAGATCTAGGGCCCGAGAAGAAGTTGACGGCTGAGCGGTAGATCGTTCGGTTTTGAAATATTTCTCAAGAACGTGCTATCTTAGAATTTCATTGAAGAACTCCTCAACATTTTTTTTAATGACGCCCTATTTAAAAACATTTGTTTTAAGAACGCCATATCGCAAAATTAGTTTAACAAATTTTCCTAGTTAGGGCATTTTTGAAATGGGTTGATCTTCCGTGCTCTATTGGTAGAGTTTTTGGGAAGTTTTTTTGTTATTCCGCAACTTACTTTCGGTCCATGACTTTCAGTTTCATCGTTTTCCTTTTTCTAAAAATATCTTTTTCTTCGACTATCCGCGATTCTGCGACATACATACATGATGGTTTCTTAATATTGTTTCTGCCAAAAAAATTGATAACAGTTATATCCAAATGTGTAAACATTTGTGAAGTGTACTCCTTATCCATGTTCGACTTCATTTATGTAACTTGTTTGGGCTCGTTTTTCGTAATTCGAGCTATTTTTGAAGTTATATCCAAGACTTCAGAAACATTTTAGGTACTTCCCTTAGTAAATTTTGACCCGAATGCAAATGTTCGATACTAAATACCAGCTCACAGTGCAACAATCAAAGCTGAATACTTCTGATAGCACATTGAAGATTTACATACATATTTCTTTGATAGTATTAAAAATGTAAAATGACAAATTGTAATTCAAAATTGTTGTGATTACTCACATTTTATTCAAAAGCCTATGTGGGTATCATTTGTCAGTAGCTTAAGAGAATAAAAGAATTTTGAATAATAAGAATTGCGCCTATGTTCCATGGGTATTCTTTTGTTTTTGAATATATGAAAAATGTGGTGATAAACGGTAGAAATTGCATATTTTGTGCGACTTTTTTCCATTCATTCACAATTCTGTTTAAATCTTTGTGTTCATATTCAAGAGTATTATATTTCATGAAAAGTGGCTTATTAAAAACATACCAAAAGCAATTATGGTGTAAATTCTTGTCGTAAATTTTTAAATTTTTCCTGAGGCAGTACAAGTTTTGTTTTCCCTGCATGGTTTACGGAATTTCCTATAACTCGATATATGTATATGAATTTAATGTTTTAAAAAAGCATAAAAATTTTCTACAACACTTTGTGCCGTAGAGTATGAATGCATGGAGGTAACTCAACATAATAATAAATTAAAGTAACACTCGCAGATAAAGGAAAAAGGGTCGTGTGTCAAAAAAAATTTCATACACCTAATAACGCAATTTAGTATATGTTGAAGCGAATCGTATGAGTTGCGTGTTGTCACGTTTATTGCATTAAATATTAATACGAAATTTAGTTAACGGATGTCTGTAAGAACATACAGTGGTTTAGAGTGAAAATGATACAGTCTACTCTACTGAGGTATAACGACAATTTCTTTAGCACAAATTCCTTTGTTAATTTTATACAAATGGATATATCAGTACCTGGGTGACCGAGACTTGCTTGGTATTTTTCGAATTTGCTGCATAATCTTACATACCAAGAGCATAAATTTCCAAAATAGATTTCAAAAATATCGAACACTAACAACAAAAAGTCAGTTAACATACTTTGGCGACACCTGTTGTGTATTAAATATTCTGGTTGGCCCACAGCCAAATAGAAGCTCTTAGAAGAAAGCATACTATCCATCTACCAAATTTCATCGAAATCGTTCCCGAGATAGTGGTCGATATTTGGAGGAATAAATAAAATGCGTTCAGGTGGCAACCCTAGGTGGCAATCCTGCTCGAAAATATTTTGGTTGGTATACGCCCTAAAATACCTTTCATTTGATACCTACAATGCCATATATTGCTTAATATTTAAAAAAAAATCGGAAAGGTGGCAACCCTGTGAACCACCCCAAGTGGCAACACCAAAGTAGAAAATCTTAAAACAAAGCATAGTACCTATGTACCAAATTTCATTAAAATCGGTGAAGTCGTTCGTGAGATAGTAGTGGATATACAAATATACAAATATACAAGAATAAGTCGTTTAAAGTTATAAGATACTTACAAACATCGGACCAAAGATATAATACCATAATAATATGTTATAAAAAGGGCCAAAAAAAATTTTGTTGCAGAATTTTTTTTAATATATAGATAATTGTATCATTTTCACTATCTTCCACTGTAGATATGTATTTAAGAACTTATTATGTTACTTTGCGGGTTAAAGGTATGATCAGAATCAACCTTTCAAAAGGTTGCGTATACGCACAGGTGTCTGTGAATGACAGTCGACACATACGTACATACATACATATGCACGTTTACATTAGTTAAATTACGGAATTGCTATGCCGAATCATCTGAATATGCAATTGATTTAGACTTCTGATTCCGAATACAGTTTCACTAGAAAATCTTCACGAGCAACGACAACTTTTGGGATATTCAAAAAAGCTTTGGCAAATACCACTTTCGGTAAACTTAGTTCCAGAACATCGCTAATATATTCAAATATTTACTTACATAGATATGTAAAAAAAATATATACTACCGAAAAAGTTCCAGAAACCTAGGTAGAATGGGCGCAGTCTTAAGCTTCGACAAGGCAAGTGATGACGCGTCTCCTCTTCCTTGCTAACCCTGTCATCTTCCGTGTGGCTTGTGCTTCGAATCCCCTTAGGAAAATGGCGGTATTTTCAGGCCATCTCACCTCATATTTATTTCTCATCAATACATAAGTGTATGGGGAACCAAGGAAAAGAAATTTCTGAAAAGAATGGGGTCGATTTCTGCAGAAACTTTCAAAGGCTTTGGATTCAAATTCGCTTTTTCGACATAATTGCCTTTTGTGCGAGTTTTTGCGGTTCTCAAGAATATGAATTAATTCGTTGAAAGAGAATGAAAAGAATTCATTCAAATACATGTACACATACATATTTTTTTTTTATTGTGCCCTTTATTTCATGCGTCGAATATTTTTTATCGTAATCACCTTTCCATATTCATAAGAAAATGAGCTTATGTCCACCACACGAGGACGTTGCCGTACGGAGCTTTTAATTGCGTGCTTTCTTTTCTTTAAGTTATTTCACTTTAAACACAATTTTTCCTTTTTTTAAACATTTACTTCGAGCATGTGGCGAGTGAAAAAATTTTTTTTCTACCACTTTTTGTTGTGACATACTTTGATGTGTTTGCATGAATTCATACACACTTACATACATATGCGTGCCCAAATGCCTCCAAGTTTCCAGCGGTTTTTACATGATAAATATTTAATTATTCGTTCTGGCCTCATTCGATTGCGCTGTAAATATTTTTAAATACCCTAACAAAGTCCTGCATACATACATACATACATACATCCTTTTGTGTATCTACGAGCCCTTCGTGCTCACATGCAGGCATCTTATCGTTAAGCCAATGAACATCTCATTCTTTCCTTAAATGGTTTTTTTTTTAACTATTTCTTACAGACATTTTTCATTTACACTCTACTTAATATTGATTATTGCGCTAGTATTTCGAACGTTTCGCTTAAGCATGCGCACAGTGTTCGCATATAACCTAACATTAAATATTCATTTTGTTGAGGTGAGGACATGAATTTCATTTACTCACGTACATACATACATACATACATATGTGTGTGTGAAATGCCACTTTTTTATTAACACGCAACCTTTTCAATTAAAGCACAATACGAAAACCGCAGAGGTCATACACACAGTATCGCGCTACGAAATGTGTATATTAGAGCGCACTTATTGCCATATGAAAAAAACATCGGTTCTTTAAATATTTAGTTAATAGATCATCCTGCTGCATAAATAAAAGTAAATGTGTTTAATTTATAGGCGGTCAAAGTACTAATACGATCCTAAAATTTTAACAGTATATACTTGGGTTCACTGGTTATAGCATAGGCCCCAGTTGCCTTTAAAAAAGTGGGCGTCACCACACCTCCAGGCTATATAAAATGAATTACGTATCGCGGTCTAAATGAATAATATTTTCATGATACTTTTGGAAAAGTGATTAAATTTACGATGCTTGCCATGTTCACTCTGTAAGATTTATTCAATCATCAGACTTAAAAAACATTTTTATCCATAGCTGAATTGTAAGGGTGTTTATGAACCCTGTACCTGAAGTTGATAAATATTGACCGGAAACAACGCACGATCCATCGAGTTGACTCAACAGGAATGAGAAATGTTAAAAAGCATTGGTCCAGCTCGATACAAAGCTGAGTGAAGCTTGAGAACTCTTTGCCAAATTCACAAAGCCAGCCTGGATAAGACGGCAGCGGCTTCCGGTGAACAAAAAAAAAATACCAAAGAGTTTATGTCGCCAAATAAAAAATACTCACAGTCACACAACTCTAGGCAGATACAAATTTAAAACAATAAAGAACTTTATCTATTCGGGAACGGGCTGTAATAACCATCAGCTCAGGAATCTAATAGCGAAACACTCTTGCCAATAAGTGCTACCATGGGCTAGATATACCACTGAGAAGTCAAGTTTCTCTCCTATTCGCTTCTTACTATATTTATGGACAACAAACAACTTCAACTCGAATTTTCAAAACTGAAAAAATTTACTAAACAAGTGTTTTAAAGAAATCCGAATACATTGATGGAGCACCCTACTTTTGCTCATAAATAGTTTTTCTCTGTTGGCTTTTATATTTAAGTTTGCCCTTTTTTGTTTATTTCCATTTAGCCAATGTCATTCATCTCAATTTTGTTGTTCTTTATTTCATGTTGTTAAATTCATTTAAGTGGTTATCGAAAAATGTATTGTTTTATCGTTCATTGCATGCAATAATTTCCTGCACAAACAACAACAACAACTAGCGTTTACACAGTCGGTTCAATTTGTGTCGGCGACAATTCAAGTTAATCACAAGTATATTGAGTAGTCGTTATTTACTATATATAAAGTACTTGCGCTTTTGTAAGCTAATTGTTTTATGAAAAACCTTTTTGATTAGGGACAAGCACTTCACGTTACATAAGCTTCTGGGTAGATATTAATTGATTGACGAAAAGTTTAAGCGTTTTTTTTTTTGATTTGAGCAATTAAATACAAGGAGCTTTAATGAAAGTTGCGTATTGAAGATGTAACTTCAATCAGTTCAATAGCGCTTTGGTAATGCAAAAAGTTTTTACTAACTAGCTTATTTAATTGGCGTTTAAACATTTGTGGGTGTCGATCACATCACTGATTGCTCATCTCGTACAGCTCATCATTGAAACTTCTTTGTTACTCACCCCTTGTACAGCCGAAGTTGTCAACAACTAAAAAAAAATGGCTGTCGTATACTAAAAGCTTTGTCTTATAGGATGTTGTAGACCTCCGGGTTCTTAAACCAGATAACAGGACGTTGTTTTAATTTCAAACTTCTCTTAAAGGTTCCTCTCACTTCTGACCTACTTGCTGCCCAACTTAATGGTCATATGCCGTTACTAATTGTATTTTAATATTCTCTTATTGGCATAGGTGGGATAGGTCGATTTCAATTTCTGTAGCCAACTTTTAGGTAATGAGAGTAAATCCGTCCGTCATTTTCTTTTTTTGAGCATAAGAGTGACTTCAAAGAGATCAAAACTGTCATTGGTCTTAAGCTCCTTTCCGACTCATCCCAAATTCCTCCTAGCTTAATAGCTTTTTTTGCATGGTACCCATTCACATTCTGTTGAGATAACATTGATGAGAGAAATCTGCAATTACAGTTCCTAGTTTGTCATCTGCTATCTCTCTTTCTATGCCACAGAACAGTCGTTCCTTGTTTTACCTTTTTATACCTTTCATGAACATGGAATGGTATTATAACTTTGGTCCGATGTTTGTAAGTATGAGAAGAAGAAGAGATAGACCCACTATTAAGTATACCGAAATGATCAGGGCGATGAGGCGAGTTGATTTAGCCATGTCCGTCCGTCCGTCCGTCTGTTTGAACGCAAACTAGTCCCTGAGTTTTTGAGATATCTCGATGAAATTTTGCAAGCAGTAGCCATTTTGCTTAGGATTAATCATTTGTCGGAACCAGCAAGATCGGACCTATACAAGGCATAGCTCCCATACAATCGATTGTTCCGATAAGTGTGCTTTGGCATTCATGAAAGGTATAAAGCCTTCGGCACAGCCGAAGACAGCCCTTTCCTTACTTGTTTTTTTTTTTAAAGAAGTAGAAGCCTAGTTTTTCAAGCCTTGAGACTTTCAGAAATATTATTTTATTTCCGGTAATTTTGAATTTAATCTCCTTCAGTTCATTAGGTAGTTGTGGACTCGCCCAACTTCTTTGCCCACTATGACGTTTCTGTCGCTTTGATATTTTGCCGGCGCCAGCGCTTATGTTCCGCTTTCTCGAAAAATCTTCTGCTTATGCGTAACTTGATTATTGCCACTTCAGTAGACATACATATATACCTTACCTTACATGTATCTGCACCATTTACTTTCTTCGTCCATCTCATCTCTTTAATGATGGTGATTTCAAAAATGTAAAGGAAATTGCTACGCGTTAGAAAACATTCAGCACGAGCGACTTCCAAATCAAAGTTCCGAGATCTCACGCAATTCTTTAATTTGTCTTGAATGGTTCTTTAGTCTACATATTTAAGTTTTGCATTTACTTTATGTGTATTAGGGTGTGCGTTATTTACTTAATTGAATATTTCGACTTGAACATAGTCAAGATAGTTTTCTGTTGGCTTAACAACTTTCCTGTCCCCATACAAAGCGCTTTGTGAACGCCCCACGTCCACTAGTTTTTTGTATTGCTTAACTGAGTAATAGGAACATATATTATAAAATATTATTTTTATAAAAATTTTGTGAGTCAAATTTGACTCATGAACGTAGCAAAAAAAAAAACATTTTTACCAATTTCAGTGAGTCACATGTGAGCATATATGACCTTCTTCTTCTGTAAGTTGTATAGAAAAATGAGTCACATGTGACTCATGAACTTATTTAAATACACTGTCGTGAGTCACATATGACTCATTGGACAGGGAAGTTGTTAAAAATAGTTCTAGAAATGAGCGACGCCGTTAAACCCTTCCTTAAAGACTTTTCTTTTTTTTTTTTTACAAAATCATTTACATATGCACCCTAATGTGCATATATACACAAAGTATTTTGATATACATTTCATTACTGTGGACATATGTTTCCTTTTTTTTCTGTTAAATCCCACATTCAACCCATTGCTGGTCAACCGATTGTGCTTACTAAATGAAGCTTAACCTGTTCCTCTTAATTTCATACAACTTTTCAAGCTTTAAAAAAAAATTGGTTTAATGCCAACTACACTTCCGCATAGCAAGCGTGCATGTGTGCAAATACTTAGCAGCATGTATTTTTAATAAGCAGGTATTTAATATCATACATGCAAACATTTACATATAAATGCTAGTTGGTCTATACCTGATTGCGTTCTCAGCACGTCCCTCCTCATTAATACACAATACATTCATACATGCCACCATGTTTGTTGCTAATTAAAACGATTTCACTATACAAACTTGTTAAATGGAAAATGTTCATTCAGCCAGCATTCCCGGTCAAGCATAAAATCAAAATAATGAGAAATACATTTGTGGTCGACTTTTGTGTTAATCCATAGAATAGCAGCAGGAAATGTATACAAAAGCAGACCATTAGGTATTTAGCAGTTGTATAGACATATTTATATCTATTGTTATATATTTATATATTAATGAAAAGTCTATACAAAATGAACATTTAAAAACAAATACATTAAACACATACTCAAAAACATATGTATGCACAAAGTAAGTCTATAAGGGTATAGTATTAAAAAGGACGCACGTAGCGTTATAAGCAATAACAACAATATTAAATTTTTTTTGGAAAACGCTTGTAAAGCTTTATTTTTTCCATAGAATTTCATAATAAAAATAACTAACAACTTTCATGCAGCTAATCATTCCACAACCCTCAGCATCATCTCATTATTTGGCTACTTTAGTGCAAATAAAATCACGAAATGTAAAATTTTTTTGTTACATCCGTGTGAAATAAACTGTACTATTTGTATGTATATGATATATTAACAAGATACAAACGACGTCTATCCAAAATACATACGACAAAAGCAAACATCTGGTTCAACAGACAATGTCTGTCCTTGAACGTTACACCCAAATATGCCCGGATCCAGATAAAAGCAAATACACCAGCGAGCAAGAGAACGGTTAGAAGAGCGGAAAAGGACTTTCTACGGAATGAAATACATAGCCTATATGCTAAGAAGGACAAGACAAATGCCGAAATATTGACTATCCACCTACAACTGGCTGATCTCTTACCTACAGTTATATTGATGGACTGCTTGGATAGGATAGAAGCTGAGGTAAAGAATGAACACAAGCGGAAATACAAAACATTGAACAGAAAGTTGGACAAACTAACGGGAAGACACGAGCACAACGTTCAACAAACTCATAGATTTCACGACAGGTTCGTAAATTTAACCGCGGTGGACATCAGCAACGAGGAAGCCCAACTTCTCGAGAAAGGACTAAAGCACAACGTAGTAGACAATAACAAGGCAAGAAGCACGGAACAAGCGATAGTTGATGCAGAGGTTGCAATATCGCTCCTCCCCTACGAAGAACAAGAACACGCCAGACACATGTGCAGGGAGATCATCAGTAAGGACATAACAAAGCAAGACCAACAGAATACGGATAAAGAGGGGATAATAATGAAAGGCCTACGACAAAAGCTTAAAAGGAACAACGTTGTTACAACAAAGGCCGACAAAGGACACACGACAGTGCTCATGGACAAGGACAAATATATAACAAAAACCGAGGAATTAATCAAACAAATGAAATGCCGCGTAATCAACCAAAACCCCACCGATAAATACCAGATGGAAATCAAAGGGGCTATAAAAAATGCTACAAAAATAATAGACGAGAGGACGGGACATAGTCTGACACAAATGAACCCATCGGCTCCCCCACTAATAGCGCTACCAAAAATTCATAAGCAGGATACGCCAATGCGGCCAATAATAAATTTCAAGTCAGCGCCGGGTTACAAACTATCAAAACATCTAAAGACGATACTAAATGACACGCTTGAACTCGACCATAAGTATACGATAAAGAATACAAGCGAACTAATAGAAAGACTTGAAAACGTCAAACTCTCAGAAAAAAGCACAATCGTCTCATTTGACATAAAAGACCTGTACCCTTCTATACCGCTTCCAGAGACATTGGACATAGTACACAAAACACTACGTGATAAAACCAAAGATACGGTCAGAACAGCACAGATTACGAACACACTAAGAACAACTTTACAGCAAAATTACTTCATGTTCAACAATAAGATATACAGACAAACAAACGGACTGGGAATGGGGAACCCAACATCATCCATTCTCATGGAAGCATTCATGCAGAATTTGGAAACAAAATACATGCAGGAACTAAAAACTGAACTAGGAGTGACATTTTACGCAAGGTACGTCGACGACATTATCTGTATATTGGACACTAACAATGAAGAACGAATACTAGAGTTTTTAAATAAACAACATGACAATATAAAATTCACTATGGAGACCGAGAAAGAAGGAGAACTGAACTACCTGGACCTAACGATAAAGATTGACAAAACCACAAACAAATTTAAATACGATATCTACAGAAAACCAACAACAACGGACACCATAATTCATTCCACATCAAACCATCCCCAACAGCACAAAAATGCGGCATTAAGACACCTAGTGAACAGGCTTCAGAGAACACCCCTCACTCAAGAATCATACAAGAAAGAGCTTACCACCATATACGACATAGCTACAAGCAACGGATACAAAAAAGGCCTAGTAGACACGCTCCGAAGGAAGCATGGATCCCAGAAAAGACATAACGCAGAAGAAAAACCCAAGATGTGGACGACAATGACATACACTGGAAAAACGACATACAAACTGGCAAACTTCTTCAAGAAACACAACATGAACATAGCGTTCAGAACATCAAACAACTTAGGGCGAAAACTAAGAACCAATACTAACTCGGAAGAGCCATTCAGCGAACATGGAATATATAAGCTTACCTGCGAATGCCAGCACAGCTACATAGGACAAACCGGACGGAAAATAAGTACACGTTTCCGAGAGCACATAAGGGACTACAACAGGAAAACACGAAAACCCACTATCACACCAGAGTCGAACTTCGCAAATCACATGTTCGAAAACAAATGCACCCCCGCCAACATCAAAAATACAGCCAGAACACTGCACGTAGAAAGAAAGGGGCGACGCCTAAATGTGCTCGAAAACATGGAAATATACAAACTTAAGACCTTTGACGGGAGGGTAATAAACGAACAAACTAACACCATTTCTGACGCAATATTTGAACCCCTGAAACTAATATACAGCAAACCAGACAACACCGCAGGTACTATAAAAAAACGACCAACAATAAACAAACAGACACACAAAACGAATCAGAAAACAAAAATAACCGACTTCTACATTACTAACGAGCGTCGAAACTAACCTGACCTAACACACACAAACTAATTACCTGACCTAACATATACAACTAATGAACGATCGTCAGAAACAACCCTCATTGCAGGTACCCATTCGGGTACGGTCGTGGGACACGACCCATGTACACGCAGACTAACACTACCTGATACAGTGTCCAGACTATAAATACATGACAACGGATAGACAAAAATCAGAACGAAATAAAGCATTGAAGATGTCGCATCGACGAAACCGGTTTGCTACAAAACCAAAATTGACAAGGGACGACGGAAATTCGTTCCAATATGAATCGTATATGATGGACATAAAGATTAAAAATATGTTTGCTATTATTGACTACATAAAGCCTCACGTACAGATTAACAGTGATTTCAACTTTTCTCAGTTGTTGGTCATTCGTTCCCTTGATTGGGAAACACGCCGACTCTTCTCCTACCTTTACATTATATAGCAGAGACTGGTAGCGCTTTTTTGTTCATTATTGGTAAGTAAGATGAATGTAAAAAAACAAAAGGTTACAAAACGATAGCGTTATACGATTTCCTCGAAAAGATTTTAGCAGACACAAAACCTACGGCTAACACCCGTACAGAAATGTAGCCGAAACCCGAGATATAAAGGCTAAGCTAGGAACGGGGGACAGTTTTATTGATCATTTTGGGATTTTCTCAGGGTTTTTCGGAACATTTTCTGGATTGTTTTAGTGGGCTTTTTCCGGCTCATTACGATATTGTGTTGGAGACTTTTTTGGAATTATTTTGAAACATTTTCGATATAGTTCTCCCCAGGATGGTCCCTAAAACTACTCTAAAATGGTCTTATTAATGTCCCTAAAAGATCTTAAAATGATACCTAAATCTATTATTAAATTACCAAGGAAAGAAGAATAATATTTGCCCCGTCACACAAAATCTTTTAAATAGTAACTAAGATTGTGCAAGTTGGAACTAGCTCAAAAATGAGCTTTCATTCATATTTTCTTCCATACAAAATTAAATTTTTTGCATGCGTTGTATGGAAGAAGTTACTCAATACACTCTACGAAAAAAATTCTGAAAATTCAGGAAATTTTTTAAACTAGTTCCAACTTGTACATCATTACACTGTCAGTCATTAAAACATCATTTGGATGCAGTAAAAGAACACTGAGCACTACTGCAGCTGGGTATAAATATTGAGCAGTGAATAGAATATTCGAACACCCACCGAAAGATGAAAAAGCCGTATTTCTCGCAGGGACGTAACTTTTATAAGAAATATGATAAAAAGGTCCTATTTAACCATTAATACTGATGTATTCAAATATTGGTTATAATTAACCATTACCGTAAGACAAATTTTATATTGGTCAACATAACCATTATAAATGAGAGAAAAATTTTTTGGTTAACAATAACCATTATTGTAAGTAATATGATTTTTTTGGTTATCGGTAGCAAAAAAATTCAAACAATATAAAACAACTTGAGTTTCTGGAGTGGCATGACCAATGTCTGCAAGTTCCTCGAGGAAAAATTTACCACTATTCAGCAAAAATAGTTTGCTTTCGAGTGGGTCACCGATAACCAAAAAATTTATAACTTGCGATAAGGGTTATTGGTAACCAAACAAATTTTTGGTTGACTTAATGGTTATTCGTAACCAAAAAAATAATTCTCTCATTTATATTGGTTACGATGACTAAAATAAAATACCTCTTATGATAATGGTTAAAAATTCCCTAAAACAGATAAAGGGAATTTTCGCGTAACCTTTTCTTCTGAAAGAAAAAAATAACGATTATTTTCGGTCCCTGATTTCTCGGCATATCTTTTTCTAATTAAATATAGAAACTGAACAATAATGTGGATAAGATAAGACCACTTTTTTAATTCTTGCCGATATGGATGTTTCTATCCTGAATTCCACAAACCTCACAAGCGGCCCCTGTCTTAAAGGTTAAGATTTTGGCGTTCGGTGATTGATTGATTAATTCATCAAATACTTTACAGTGAGCCATCGGCTAGGTTGCATTGCTTTAGGTGCCTTGGTTTTCCCCTTGAGGTCGCTTATTTGCCATTAGTTTCGGAAAAGTTTATTCTCTCTAGCTATGTTTGATATTCGGTCTAGGAATTCTTATAAAAGTATACTCTTTTGTAAAAAAAAAAAAACGAAATCCACTTTTCAACATATATTTCTTTAGTTGACCTTATGGAACCTTTAGCCCTTCTTCATTTTCACAGAATTTCACACTTTCTCAATATCACAACAAAACTAGTTGTAGGAAACTGAAAGCACATACATACACATTTTGCTTATTGTCTTTTGAAAATCCCTTTTCTCTACCACGCCCATTAAGCAGCCAAACATAAAACAGAATAATCCTACCAAAGTACACAATGGTCCAAAAACTTTTCCAAAACTGAGTGCCATACGCAGAAGCTTTACGAGTTACATTTAGCTAGAGCACTATAAAGAAAGCTTTTGTTTGACTACTAATTATTATATGTATAAGCAAACCGAATATTAAACAAAAATCCGCTTTAATACTAACCCATATAGATATATGGATATATGCATATGTATGTATGTATGTACGAGTATGTATGTAGACTCTATTTGGGTTTTCATCAAAATAACACCAAAAATAGAACCGCATGAATTTTCTGCCATTATATTGTGGATTTTTGTTGTTGGCTTTGTTTTATGGCTGGCCAACGTTGGGTATGGGAAGCCAAAAAGTACTATTAAAATGCACTCTTACTTGAATGGATATAAAAAGGTTCTACCCAACTTACGTTTCCATGATTGGCTTTTGTTATTCTACATTTTTAAGTTGCGTGGGTAAGACACTTAGCAGATTGTCTCAAGATCGCGTTTCTTCAGCAAAAGCTTTGTCTCGCGTCTGACAACAACAAAACGATAAAAAAACTTTGTTTTCTTTGCAGCAAAACAATATTCTGATTGTTAATAAGATCTTGAAACACTATCTCGTTGCGCTTGCGAAAGTTAATATTCTCGCATCGTGCCGTAATTTTCCATCCTCCATTTCATTCTTTATCCGTATCCATATCGCTTAGATCGCCGGTGATAAAACGTTTTGAATTTACTCTTGTTTTAAAGTGTTGTCTGAGATTTTGTGTAGGATTTTTCAACGTACATATGTGCCTTTATTAGTGCTTAGTTGTGTGTTTGGCCATTGTGGTTTTTGTGTTCCAAAAATTGAACCTTTTTGTATGGGTCGGAGCTTTTTTGGTATGTAGGCGGATACTGCATTTAATACACAGTTTAATTTTATTTCTATTGAACAATTCACTTTATTTTAATTAATTGGAGTAAAAACCGTAAAATGGTTTGTATGCGCACGCATATACGTGCATACATATGTATATATGTATACATTAGGGTGTGCCTTTTTTACTTGCTGGTACAAGCAAGTTAGAACACAATCACTAAGTAAAATTAGCGAAGTTTAAAAGGTGTATCATATCCTACTGAGATCCATGTTAGGTTAGATGTAAAGAGTTTAAAACATTTATTTATTATCAAGACAGAAGTTCTCTCAGAGTACTTGTACTTGTAATTGAATTTAGAGTTTCTAAGTAGCTCTCTTTCTTCCTCCACAATACATGGTGGTCCCATAACTTCGTTCTGCACTTTGAAAGCAGTCCGGTATGCAGAACCTCGTCGTCGTGGTAATGAAGCTCTTCTCTAATACGTTTGGTAGGCAATTTAACAGTCACAGCCACACAAATTCGCCATATTTTATCCGGCAGATCAATTTTTTTTTATATACACCTTAATGAATGTATGAGTAGGCATCAAAAATTAAATATTTATGTCTATAAGATACTGAATTGTTATTGTATGTTCACCTACACTGAATAATGTAAAAATGAAGTCAACCGTTGTGACCCTTATATCCGAAGAATTGTCCTGCTACACTCAATTACCAAACTGCTCACAAAGAAGCCCGACACCAGAGTACAGCACTAGCACAGCGCTGAATGACCTATGTAAATACTCAGTTGTGGGGAGGTCTTCATAAGCAAAGCCTCACCAGAGTACTCTCTTGGACGGTTCGCACTTGTCGAAAGCTTTCCATGCACTGAATATTCAACCAATAGAGTTCAAAGCGAGAGTTTTTAAAATTTTTATCTGTATGCGTGTTTAAACGTGCATCAATAAAAAACTTCTGAATAGAATTGCATGCAAATTTCACTGTTACACTAACTAACAGAAGTTTATCTTAAAATTCAAGATACCCAAGCTTTAGCTAGCTTTATCAATTACGGAGTTATCAAATAATATGTGTACTAGGGTGATCCAAGATATGTGAGTACAAAATGAGTATGAAAGGAAAGGTGTTATTGAGCGCTGAAATAAACGATACATAGTTTCATAACTCAACTAACTGCGGATATATAATGATTGAAATTAAACTCACTATATATTCATGAAGATATAGCTATTATATATAATTTTTTTTCATTTCCATAATGAAGCATTAGTGAAATCATTTAATTCAAATAACAATTGCATTTAGAATAACATTTCTAGATGTTCACTGCTATCATAAATGAATGCTACTGTACATATCGATGTTTATACATAAATGGCAATTTAACATTTTAATTGCTCTTTTATATGCATAGGCAGACCATTTATGTATTCACATATATACATATGTACATACATCCATATAACTACAAAAGAATAGAAAAGCGAATAATATAAACGGATCATTAATTTTATGGCAATGCAAATTTTGCAAAATTAAATGTAGTCTGAATGGTATTTTGGTTTCCGTTAACAATTTCTGAGTTTGTATTTGTGCATCTATTATTTAGCTTTTTTGTTGTTGCGTTTATGTGTGTAATATGATCATTACAATGCGTTTTGTGTTGAATGATTTCTTAATTAAATTAAGTGCACTTCAAACTAATTTGAAACACATGTAATGACAAGCTTTAAATGATTTACTATGTGTAAAATGACAACTAGACAATTAAGATTTTAAAATTAATAAACTTATAGACCCATTAATTAAACGCTTTAATTAAAAAATGCATTTACAATGTCGGTCAATCATAATCATATTAAACAAAGATGTTAGCTAAAATGAAACATAACAGGGTACTCTTATGAAAAAAAATACAGTTTTTTGGTGGTATGATGGAGCTTTTTATATTTTTCAAAATCACCCTGTGTCAACTATTCTATTCACAGACCATAGCATAGCCAAATTTAATTGTGTAGAAAACGATGGCGCAAGCACAACCATAGACACATCGATACTGTGATTTTGAAATGTGACGAAAACTTCATTAGGTCTATGATTTGAGTTGGCAATGACAGACATGAAATAATGTTCATTTTAGAATTATGTGTAAGTAGATAAAACTATAGTAATTAATTTGACTATGATTAAGCGCCATTATTTTTCAATAGTTTAAACTGGTTCGACAATCTTTGATATGAATTAATATCAGAGTTTGAGGCTGATCGCTCATACTCTAAAGTTTTCGAAATAAAATATTTGAACACGATATTGGGTCTAACAAATGTAGGTATTCACTTTTGAATAATAATTTTTCTTGTTTCTATTAAAATTTGATAATAACTCGATGAGCTATTCTGAGTAGGGTTGGCAAAATATCCATTTATATCATTAAGGTTGAAGTTATAGCTTTTTGCTATCCCAGAAAATCGTTATGTTAAGTATCGAAACGGTTAACATTGGATTGTTTAAAGGTGGGCTGCATTTCCGCCATGAAAAAACTTCCCAACAAGAAATCACTTGACAAGTCTTTGGGAGTGGCAAAAAACATGTACATAGGTACATAAATAAAATTTATAAAAAAAAAAGGTTAAAAGCAACACACCAGAAATTGGAAGACAAACGCGGTAGTAATCTCCTCGAAGTACCTACCAATTATAAAATATTCGATGCCGAAGAAAAACGCCAGATCAATGATTGCGATTGTATCGAAAGCTCTTGAACTTTTCTACAAAGCTTTTGACTATGGTTCTTAATTAAATTAAAAAAAAAAACAATTTCACACGTGATGCCGAAACCAAGTTAAAAAGAGACTAATGATATAAATATACATATATAGAGATATAAAATTCAATAACGTTCCAGCGAACCAACCTATGAGGATAGCACAAAGCGCTGATACAACAGCACCAATAACACTTTTAATTTAACAAACTATTAACGTTATTAATACGGCTAATTTAGCTTGTCGAATTATACTTTTAAACTACTTCGTTATACCTAAAATATGTCATAAGGGATAATTGTATACAGATGTGGAATTATAGTGATTATTTTACTAAACCCTTGCTACATACGTGTATTTTGCTTAATTTGCTTTGACATATATCCACCATAAGCGAGTTGTACCTTTTAAAAAGCTTGTGAAGGTATTTGTTAAGGTATATGTATACTTATACTAGATTGCACAAAAAAAAAAAAAAAAAATAAGGACGGAACAGATTTGATTTTTGAACTGTGAAACCATTGAATTAAACAACTTTAGTCAATTATACATAGGTTTTTGGCCTACATAATAAATTGCCCTTAAAAAACTGTTTAAGTGGAATTTTCATTGTAATATAAAAAAAAACTTCTTTACGAAATGGGCGCTTTTAAATAGAACTGCTTTTGTATAGTCTCGGTAAACAGTTTTGTTGGAAAGAAATTTGAATCCCATTTGATATCAAATACGTTTTCCACTTTCAACATTTAATTATTAACGGATGGAAACAGTTTTGTTATGAAAGCATTCTGATTCTTCACTTGTTTTCCATCCGTGTTTCCCAACTGAAAATCATATTTCATATGAGTGATGCTACACTGGTTAAAAAAATAACAACAATTTGTATCCAAAGCCATTTTTTAACAATCAACCATTATACGAACAAAATTACATGCTTCAATTGATTAACTTTTCTTGAGCAAAAAAAAATTAAAAAAACGAACACCCTAATATGCATACCTAAATAGTTGCATGCATTAAAAAGGATTATTAGACGTGTTAAAAAGAACTTTAAATAAACTAAATGTCCATTAATGACCACGCAAAGTTACTATGCGCATGGCATGCTTTCCAAAAACCCAAATCATGGTGTAGTGACCGCTGACACACAATGCGACAGACATTTTAAATATTTAACAATTTTACTGACAAAGCGTTAATGCCACACCGAAACGACCAGTGTTCGCCACAGGTATTTATGTATGTATGTATGTATGTGTGTATGGAAGGGTGTTTGGTTAGGGCGGCAACGTTCTAAGGATAATAGGTAGGTCTTTTAACTTTTTCTTTCCTCTACTTTAGATACGCCTAACAAGAGGGCGGTGACACACCATGACATGGCACATTGTGAGTAGCATGCCGTGTCACTTTTAAAATTTATCATTATTCCTTTCATTTAGGTACATTTAAAAAAAAGAATGTTACTTGCAATTCAGCCATACATACATACTTATAAATATTTGTTAGTATGAACGGACATTAGTATGGTGGGCGTTTATGTAATTTATCTCTCATCTAAAAATTTGTTCAATGAACCCTAAAGTTATGTTTGGAATTTGTTTGACTTTGTGCTTTTTACTTTATCACCATTAAATACCATGGCAGTGTGGTCAATGCTTTCAATACATACATATGTATGTATGTATTTTGTCCTTTTATATCTAACTATAATAGCTAGTTGGTGTGAAACTGAGCTAATGTGCAGACCTGTTTCTAACCAATAATAATGGACATTAAGGCAGTAAGAAATATTTAATAATATTAATTTGACAATGATTGTCCGATTATTCCTACTTCTTACTGTCACCTTTTTACCACATATTCGCACTACGCATACATCGAAATTTTGGGGAACTTGATAGTACAGGATATGTCACAGGATATGAACAGCACAAACAGAATCGGGCCAAGATGGCCACCTTGAGGAAATCCCGAAGATACATGAATGACGTTAGATAGCGCATTCTTAAAAACTACTCTTTTTGCCCTGTAAAGAAGATATCCAATGGTAGAGACTGGATTAAAAGCCCAGTAGGTAAAACAAGTTTATGAATAACTAATGAATGGCATACTTTGTCAAACGCTTTTATAACTTTTTTTTTGACAATTTTTTAAATTAGAGTCTTCCAACAGCGTCCCTAATGCTTAGACAAATTTGCCTAATGATACTCACACTCATTTTTATACGTATTGATTAGCTATGTGGCTGTCTGCATAAATATTTGCACAGCCCATTGAGGGTCACTGTAATTAAGAGAATTGCTTGGAGGCATATAATTAATCTTTGTGAAGATTTTTTTGTTTCAATCAATAATAAATCTACCACAAGCGGGCTTTTTCAAACAGAAGAAATAAATCTTGGTTAAGCATAACTTCTCATGCATTAGTGTGTGCTAGGAAGCTCAACTGATAAATGGATTATATTTTTATACCTACACAAGTTATGTTAACTTTAATCGCCGAATGAAGTGATGGTCCCATCAATAAGTATGCTGAAATTATCAGGACGACGAGCTGAGTTGAGTTAGTCATGTCCGTCTCTCCAAATTGCAATTTATCTCGAAACCAGTTCTATGTGATAAGTTCTCAAGTCTCATGTGCAATGGCAAACCTTAGCATCAGCTTATATGTATATCTACTAAGTTGTTGAAAGGTAGAAACAGCCCCAAATAAAATCCAGCTTTTCCGAAATGAAATTTGTACTTTAATCCATTGCATGCCTAATAGCTTCATCTCAGGTTAACTTTGTCAATCAATTTACGAAGTTAAACTATTCTCATAGTTCCTAATGCGCTCAGCAAATCTTAATGTGTAATTAGTCAAAGTTGTTAGAAATGTATGCTCACATAACATTGAGTCTATTGCGACAGTCTGCTTGTCATTTAGGCGAACGTAACATTGTTAGTAAATTAATTGTGCCCGCAAATTTGGACCTCGTCTGACCCTATCACCAATTCTTTTACATATTAATTACAATAAACAAAAATCATTAAATGCTAAAACTTCTTGTGTTTGTATGTATGATAAATATTTCTATAATTTGTTGCCACTCTCAAATTAGTTCTTTATTTTTTAAGCTAACGCTATTTGCCGTTTGTTATTATCAAAGTTACAAATAAAATCTGGCTTAGCTATAATTGCTACAGAAGCATGAAGTTAGGCGTACAACTTCGCAGCCAATTCCCCACTTTAGTCGTAAACAATATTTGGAATAAGGGCGATGACGACAAACTACAAAAGCAAAGAGGCGAATAAAACAAAAGACATAATTGCCAGCTATTACGGTGGTGCACTGTGGGATTTTTAAGCCAACAATGTGGGCACTAGTGTATAAGATTTGAGTAAGTTGAAAGTAAAATCCTAGTTTCGAGAAATTTTCTGCTTTCCACGAATTGGTGGTCTCATGTAGCGCATGCTTTTCAAAACTTCTGGAACTCTCACAAAGAGCTTTAATGATGGACATATCGGCACTCTTACATGGCTCAGCAGGTTGGAGAGCTTTCATGGGGTTGCTTTGGGTAGCCACTCAGTATAACACTTTATGAAACTTTCAATAGTTTGGCTATGATACAGAGGAAAAGAGGAAATTATCTGGAGTTGTAGAATTTTAAAGAACTTACAGTCGAATTCTTTCAAGAATGGTAATAGTCTTCGGTCAAATGGTTCCAAACAGTTACTGTTACAGTTTCGTTTTTGAAAAACTGAACAATTTTCAAATGTTAAAGTTATTGGGTTCTTTTCTCTACCTTCTTAAAGATTCTAGTTGCGGATTTAAAAATTGGAACTGAAATCGGTTCAGGCTAAGTTTTTAAAAGTTAAAAACTTAAAGCACTTTTGTCCGGTTTTAAACAATGCAACTCTTCCAATTCGCATGAATTGAAAAAATAAATCGGTTTCAACAGATACTACTTCGGTTTTGAAAAACATTCGAGCTTTCAAAGCTCCGATTTAAAAAATTTAACAGTTTCAAACAATTATTTAATCGGTAGCAAATTTTTTATTTTTTTTTTAATAAGGACTTGGTTCTTTTCAGGTAATTTCGGTACAATTGGTTCACAGATCGCTTCGGGATATTTTCAGTACCATTTCGGAACCATTTTAAGTGTCAAGTTGGAACTTTTTCGGGATAATTTCCCAAACAGTCAGTAAAACAATGCTGAAATTACACGGAAAAGCCCACAAAGCAATCCAGAAAATGTCCTGAAATGACCTACAATGCCAACTACTTCCGACTGCAACTTGTACGAGCACGTTACACCGTACCAATTTGTAAGTTAATGCGGCAGTGGGCGAATTTAACAAAATGCCAAATAAATGTTTCGTAATTTATTAACCAATTAAATATCCATTTTGTTGTAATAATCGAAAACTTTTGCGTCAAACAAACTTAGCAACACCACTCAAAAACAAGTACATAAGTCCTCTTACAAATACTACAACGTAGGGTGGATACGAGCAAAGCTTTTGGTTGCTCAAAAGTCTGCAGTTTTGTTTTTGGCTTAAACTTTGTATTCATATATACATATATATATATATATGTATGTATACAGACGCATTTTCATGATGTAAAATATGTTTGCATACCAATTTGAGCCAAAGTGTGTAAAGTGCGTAAACAAACGAACGATTGAGTGTTGGAGTGGTTTAACGAATGCTTTTGCTCTTGCTAGAATTCTATGAGGAGTACTTTGTGTACACACCATCTGTTCAAGCGATGAAATATGTTCTCTTACAGAAGCTTTCTTAAATTGTGCATAAGTTTCATGAAATTTTAATTATAATGAATGTCTGTAATAAAACTTCATTAAATCAATTTATTAATCTGTTGAGCATTTGGTCAATTTGATTTTGTGTGAGGAAATATTAAAGATGTATCCTTATTAGATATTTACGCCGATGCTTAATCGTCGTCGGCTACATTTGTATATTTCGTAGTTAAGTGTTGTAATGAAATCCCAAGTAGCATCGAAAAATTTAAACATAATAAGAAACGGATGGAATGTTCGGAACAGTTCACAATGAGTAAATGGTCACCAGAATCTCTGTGTTATCACTACCAGCTGTCAATTATGTTGTGCTACAGAATTTTTTGGAAGTATGTAGTCAAAAATAGTATAGCCTCTTACTTAGAGCTCCATCTCACACATTGCTATGTCACTACATCGCTCTCAGTAAATTTAGTAGTTTAGGTCAGCGAAGTATGTGATTGAATCTTCTATCAAAATTATGGTTTAAGTTTTAAAATGGACGACGGCGTTGGCGTTTATCGGCGGCGTGAACTTCTACTTCTGTATGTATGTATGTACAGTGGCGACATAAGTGTACATGCCGTTTACTGCGATTTTCACAAGTTTTGGCCTTACCAAAATTATTTTAATAAAGCCTATATAAAAACATGTGCTAAGGTCTAATGCAAGAACTATAAATTTTGTTTTCAAAATTTACACTAATTCGCGATAATTCAAAGAAATTCTATCAAAAATTTTAATTTTTCAGAAAGAGTTTTTAGAATTTTTTGGAGCATGCAGTTTTCTAGCCCATTAAATTTTAGTATAATAAGTCGTTAATCTCAAGTTCGTTACACAATTTTTGATTTTTGGTAATTTTTTTCCTGATGAGCTAAAGTGTTTTCTTTCATATAAAAAAATTTACGTTCAAGTTTACAAAACCATATTTTGAATTGAACTAATAGATAAGCCTTAGAGGAATTTGAAAAGTGGATTGTCATTAAATTCAGGGGCTTATATGTCACAGTCAAGTAACAAGTAAACAAATAAATGTAAGACAATAGTTCAATCGCTTCAGAAAATTTGGTTCACTAATTAGATCGAATTTGTAAAAAAAAAACATATTAAAACAAAATGAAGAAAAAACTAAAACAAAAATTAAGACCGTTTTTTGTCTTTTGAAACGCTACCGTTTTGCTATTTTTCTGTTCAAAATAGCGGTTACTGTTACAGTTCCGATTTGGAAAAAGTTGCCGGTTTTAGCCCGTTGCGGTTTCGGTTTCGGTAGTAGTCCTTGGTTTACTCGTTTCCCAGATTGCACTCAAAATTTCACTGAGTATTGAGCATGAATATATTCAGTTTTTTTCATAACTAAAATCTAATTAGAAGGGCCGTGCCATTAATTGATTAATCAAAATTTTGATTAATCATAATTTCTATTACTCAATTATTCGATTAATTATGATTTTTGATTAATCAAAACGGGGAAAATTAATTGATTAATCGCCTTTTTGATTAATCGTTTTTTGAATAAAATGATTAATCATATATTAAGCGGCACAAATTTAGAAGATCCTTGGTACTTCAACCATTTGTTGCATCTTCGACATTTTGCCCATTCGCTATCGGACAACACTTCAAATTTTTCTTTAATCTTTTTATTTTAATATTTTGCATCATGTTTAGTTTTTAACTTTCACATAAGAAAATGAGAAAATGATTCAGTTTTTGATTAACCATTTTTGAAAATACTCGAGTAACGCTCATTTTGATTACACATAATTTTGATTAATCAAGTAATCGAATAACTAAAAATTTGTTTAAACAACTTACTCGATTAATCGAATAAATGCACAGCCCTACTAATAAGTTCTGGAACAATAATCGAAAAAAGTCAAAATCGAATTTGGTCAAAAACAAGATATTTTCATCATTGTGCATTTCGTATAAGGATCTATGTTCAAATTTATGAACAAAAAATCATATACAATTTCAACTTACTGAAAAATTAAAAAAAAAAATCTTCTTTTTTAGTTTTGCCTTATTGCCACATCGAAATAGCGCTTAAGTGTTGTTTCATCTGTTACTATGGAACAATAACGCAACCAAAAATATTTTACAAATATTGCCACAAACTATTCGACTTTGTAGAGAAAAATAAAATGATACAAATTGTTTAATAAATACATAAATATTTGCCTTAAAGCATCATTCTTCTATTCAAGGCTATTACGCAGCCTCTTTGGCAACCAACAAACTGGCGCACTGTTGCCTGGATACAACACACACATACCTATACACCTATATACAAACTTCTGACCTCTTAGTATTTGCTGCAGCGCATAAATCCCATGACATAGTAAATTAATACTGCAGCAAGTACACCAGCTCTAAGTGCGAGTACATACATACATACATTTGTATTTAGTAAAATCATAGAAACGACCAAGTTTGAATACAAAACTAACAACAGCCACTTAGCCTAACAGCAACAGCAAAGGAAGTAAAACCGTTCTGAAAGTGAGTTTTGTGTGCAGATTCCGTTAAGCGACAGTTAAATACATAACTCAGCCTCAAAAGCACAATATTTGGACCGCTACAAATTTTGGCTAAGCGCCATTCATTGTTGTTGTTGTAAAGTTGCTTTCACTTTATTTCTTTACTTTACAAGTATTTGTATTTCGAAATATTACCTAAATATTTATGTATGTATGTATGTATGTAAGTTAACTGTATGTGCCTCTGCTTGTTTGACTTTGATTTAGGTGACTTTATAGAGTTTACAATAACAAAAAACCATGAATTTTCTTCAGTCGTTGCCATTAATTATTATTTGGATTTAGGCATTCTCACCATATTTCTCTCTTAACTTTCTCCATCACATGTACATACTTACGTGCCTTTTACATTAGACTGGTTCTTGCTTTGCTCGACTTTAAAACTGAAGATAGTTATGAGCGTGATTTAACTATAATCCTGTAAGATAAATATTATATCTTCAAAGCTCCTAAAGTTTGATTGAGTTATAGCAATCTTAAGCTGTAGTTTATTCAAACTGCTTTTATTATTTGACCTTAGTGGCGAATTCTAAGAATAACAACGCTTGGTGACCTCCGTCCAGAGGGTGCACAAGTAATGGATGGCATACTTCTCAATAGAAGAAGTTCTTCTTTAAATCATCGAAACGATTTTGATGTAGCTCATCAGTCGTTTTTTCATAGGGCGTTTTTTTGAAATATTGGCTGCTTCCAGCCTTAGATCGGATCTGTGGGGTCGTACCATTCTTGCTTCAGTTCATAAAACAGAGCTTTGTTTTATTTCTCTCGGTGCTATCCTCCTTTATACGGACCTTCTTGAAACTAACCAACAAATTTTGGGGGTTTACTAGTGTATGAAGGGGGAATATTTAAATACGAAGTCTTGAAAAAGTTAAACTAACAGGAGCGTATTTGACGAACATTGTTTCAGGTACTAGGTAAAATTAAATTTCAACTAAATGTTGGTAAAATATATGCATCAACAAATGTACAGTCAAATGCCGATATTGTTTTTTCAATAAATATATAAATATTTGTATGTATGTATGTAGTAGACACGTATGTACTATATGCATGACCCATCCTGTTGAAACATTTTTGTGAAATTTATTACTCAAATATTTCTCATGAAAATTATTTAATAAATCTTTAGGCAAATATTTTATGTTACAACAATTTGATATATTTACTCATATTTATTCAAGCAAATATACATACATACATACATATAAAGAAATGAAAAAAAGGAATTTGATCAAGTTACTTTTGAGTTAAATTTGTAAAATGTGGCATGCAAGGTATTGAGCTAAATTTTTATCTGTAAAAGTAAGCTTGAGTGATTGAATTTGTTATTTGGTATTTTAAAATATTTCGAAATAAACATCAAAAGTAAAAGAGCATTAAAGTTTGGATTTTGTATATATTGAGTATTTATGCGCATTTAATAAAAGGGATTAATATTAGCTTGCGTTTTTGGTTTCGCTTTGTTTTTGTTGGTCTTTGGGCTTATTAGACACTTTCCTTCCCTTTAAGATATGGAGGAATAGTTGTAACGGTAATGTGCTACATCGACGAATATTTCAGCTATTCCGGATACGTGTATATTTGGTCGGAGTTGGTGAAGCATCAACTGAATTTCGTAACAAATCTATAAAAAAAATGACATGTTCAACACGACTTTCTTAGATTTCGATGAAATTTTGTATGCAGGGACAGGGAAGTTTAAAAATTCCATTTTTGAAAAATTATGAGTTTTCCAAGGTAGCAAAAATTTTGAAAAACTACATACGTTAATAAGTACCCTTAAGCTATGATTACTACGGAAAGGCGCAACCGCTTTCAAAGAAGATTCTACCATTAGAAAGGTATTTAAATCAGCTCTCAAAAATATACTCTGCTAGAATTTTATTTTAGTCTGCGAGGTTAAAAAGAAAAATTTTATTTTCCAAAGCGGAATTTATTTAAAATTTTTTGAAAATAAAAACGAAAAAAAATTAAAATTTTAAAAATTGCGTTTTCTAAACGATGAGGTTGTAATTGCATAGGTAGAATGATTTTTCAATCTTCTGTCTTGCGATATCAAAATTATTTAATTTTTTTTTTGGTTATAGGAAAAGTTGTTTTATTTCGACAAAAAGTAAATTTCTTAATTAGATATACAAAAAATAAAAATTGTTGGTAACATTGCTTTCAATATTGCAATCTGAATTTCGAGAATAGAGATTTACCAGCTATTGATAGCGAATTTTTTTCTACCCTTAAAAAATCAAATTCGTCAAATATAACTTGTATGGCAGAAAAACCAATAATTTTTCCAGGAACACCATGGAGCCCCAGCCTTTTATAAGAGCTAAAACAAAAAATGTTTATTATACATATTATTTTCCGTCTCTACTTTAAGTCTCCTCTCACTTTGAGTTGGTATTGCACTAATAAGTGAAATGGGTTCATATTTAATTACTCCTACCACTTTTCCCTTGCTTCAAGTTTAAGCTAACAAAATTCAAACTTAAAACGATTTCTCGTTAAGCCAACACTTCAACACTTTCTTACTAATGGCTCTTTTATTATCTTAATAAATATTTCAAGCACATTAAAATTTTAAGGTGTTGATTTAGGTTGAAAACTTTTGTCTAGTTTGCATTTTGGTAAATACAAAACAATAATTTATTATTAATTATAAATAATTCGATGTTAGACGCAGTAAAACTTTGGTAAGTAAACAATTTGGCACATTGCCAGAGTTTAAGATGAACTAACGTAAATAAATATCCGTATTATGTATGTACATATGTTTGTATGTATGTCAGTTAACCAATGGTTGCGCTTTAGGCATGTTTTTATAATTATCGAGCAACAATAACAATTGTTCTCTGTTTCGGTACAAGCGCCAGCAGTAGTATTTTAAATTAATTTCCCTTTACATGGACGTATGAGAAAATAATTGGTGTTGGGCTGAGCGATAATTGACAAATTCTTATTATTCGTTTTTGGGTCTTCCGATTGCTCGAGCTTGTTCAACACTAAATCTCTGATGCATGGCGATACACTGATATAGTTCGAGATAGGACCATTTCAGGAAAATTCATAATATAAATTTAAAAAAATAGCTTATCCTTTTTTAGCTTCATAGATTGAAGTTCTTTTTTCAAAAAAGTTAATTTTTCAATTATTTAGATACCAATTATCTTATGGCAAACAAAATAAAGTGAAATCATATTTCAAGAACAAGTTTCGCAGAGAAGCTCGGTCTTGATCTTTTCGTGGGTATATCGCTCAAAAATATTTTTAAGCTCCCTATGAAATCATTTAACTCAGTAGATATATAGGAAATTTATGAAACATCAAGTAATGTTTCTTGAGGCACTCCCAGCTCTCCCCGTCTTTGTGCAATGTTTATGTTTTTGACGTCGTCTTCACATTTAATCATTGAATCGAAGATATATTTGAGTATAGGTATGCTCACGTAATTTCCTTTGTATTTAGCAAATTATTAATGACAAAATTGTTTAGCAAATATTTAACAAACATAATTTGAAAGCTTCACATGAATATACACCTATATTTTCAGTTTGAGTTACTTGAAATGCTGCACAATGTAATAATAAAACAAATATGAAGTGCAGTGTTACTACACCCATGGAAATAACGCCCATTCGCTTCGTTTCGAAAAATAGCAAAAACGCGTACGGGCATTATTTGATTCATGCAAAGGCAATAGTGATTGTGGGCTCCCTTTTTCTTTGGTTTTTATTTCAATGTTTAGCCTGTTAGCTTCAATCCAAAATTTGAAAAATTTAAAACTCACGAAAAAGGCAGCCTAAGACTCGTTTAATCCTCAAACTGCTAAACCCGTTTAAAGGGGTTTTCCTGCTTTTGCTTCGATTTACCTCAATGTACTAAATAAAATTTTTTTTCAAGCTGCCTATGCATCTTCTTCATACAAATCGCCATCCATAACTTTCTTTTTATAAACTTGTTCTCGTCAGAGTCTATTCGATGCCAGCCCCCCTTCCGCTACCGCACTCTACACAGTGTACCTCGTCATCGTAAGCTATCTTAAGTTGCTGTCTCAGTTAGCATAGACACTTGCCTTTTTTGGAACTCCTAAAGCTAACAGCCGAGAAAGAATCGAAAATAATGGAGTTTCTCTGATTTAACAGCACAGACTACATCTCTCTATAACTCACCCTGCTTTTTTTAGTAACAATTTATCCGTTCAAATTCTTTTGCTATACATTGCACTTTTTTAAATCTCACATTAGCTTTGACGATAGCATAGCAATCACCTCAATAAAAGCGTAATACACGTACTTTGTGAGCCAATAAATATTACAAAAAGTTCTAAGCACTGCACACGACCCTTTTTAGCCAACCACTTCTTTAGTAGTGAATTTCGAAAATTCCTCCAACTTTCTAAACTATGCGCTAAAAAGCAAATTTATTGACTTGTTAGATGCTTTCTTCATATCTTCTACTTGGCAGTTAAGAATGTGCAAAAGAAATTATTCAGACAGTGGCGCTGAAACTTTCACGAATCAACGACACCATAATCAAGTAGCAGAAAATACCTTCAAAAATACTTTTCCTTTGGTTTATAGAACATATGTATGTATGTGCATACATTAACATATATAATAGACGCTTATATAAATAAGTATGAACATGTGCTGAGCGAAATATATATATATATGTAGATGTGTGTATGCCGTCTCTCCCTGCAGTCAATTCAACTCTTTCTAGCTACTTTTAAAATGAATAGAAATAGCAAGCCCAACTAGTCAGCCAACTGCCCTTTTGCGTATAGGCGTCTCTTGCTTCTAGCCCGATGTTCCCTTCTTCTCCAACAAAATGCCACAATCGTTTCTTCGTTGTGCAATCTGGCGCCAATTGGAAACACCACGAGATCAGATATGAGTCTTCACTCTAGAATTTATCAGAATGTTGCTGTCACTTTCTCTCTGCTCTTACCGGTAGGTCTTTCTAAGAACCTTTCTCTTGAATAGTCCCTAGGCAGGAGCTTGATTCTCAATTGCCTACTTAATAGAATATGTTTTGAGTAGTTTTTATCGGGATATCCAGGCTGACATTATTTCTGGAATTACCACTTGTTCACAAGTAGACCAAGTTCTTTACTATTTCGTGGTTATGGCTGTCAACAGCGGCTTGGGGGCCACCCCAAATGCTCTGACTCTTTGTTTGTTCCTTAACCACCAAATTCTTTTTTGATTTTTTAGTTTGAAGTGGGACTTTTTTCTCAAGAAGTGCCGCTTTGGAAAAAAGTTTTAGTTTTTGTCTTTAGGTAAGTGGTACTTTCTAACTAGTGATAGGGATAGGGATTTTCCAACTTCATCGTTAATTTAGAATATGTTACTTGTAAACTTAACTGGTTACAAACTAGTACTTTGGCTGACTAGTTTAGCGCTCCTCTACATTGTTGATTTCCTTATGAACGCATTTACGTCTATCTGCGCCTTAATATATGCAAATTAATGAGTATGAAAGAAAAACAGCCATATGGAAATCTTTATATTAATAGGCTAACATTTTTTCCATACAATCAATTGCCAGAGTGTATCTCATAAAACAATGCATAACTCCAATTATTATATATTTTGATATGTTTTCATGGGCCAGGAGCTTTGCATAGGCATATTATATTTAACAAAAAATGCTTCATTAATTTGTAATAATTCACCAAAGTTTTCACCAAAACCCAAAGCTGTTAACTACAGTATTTGACTTTTTTGTTGTACATACAGCAGTGGCGCAGGTGGTGAGCGTGCCGGCTATGATGCGTGCGTTCTTATGTTCAAGAACGTGTTCAGGGCAGGTAAAGTTTTTTTTTTTTTTTTACTAAATTGAATTTGCCTTAGAATATACGAAAACTTTTTATTATATTTTTTTTTTTTAATTTATTATATTTGTAATCCAATATTTTTCTATTCATTATGTTTATGACATCTATCTTGGAGTGAAAAACTCAAATTTTTTGAATAAAATCTAAAAAATTATTCCAATTTATCAATATTTATAAATTTATATTTCTTAAGAAATCTATCATATTTCATATGGAAAAAGTAAAAACGCAGTTTGTAGTTCTTCAATTTTATATTCACGAAATAGTTTGAAATTGCGTTAATTTTCCTAAAGACATCAACTATTTTCTTCCTAAAAATTTTTATTTGTAAAAGAGTCGACATATAACCCAATATTTCAATATTTTTCGGTTTATGACATCTTTTTTCGAGTGAAAAAACCGAATTGTTTGAAAAAAAAAGCTAAAAAATTATTTCAATTTATCAGTATATATTTTTTAAGAAATATATCATATTTAATATACCTACAAAAAGTAAAAACGCAGTTTGTAGCTTCTTCAATTTTATATTCACGAAATAGTTTGAAATTGCGTTAATTTTCCTAAAGACATCAACTATTTTCTTCATAAAAATTTTTATTTGTAAAAGAGTCGACATATACCCCAATATTAAATTGGGCCAGTTAGGTTATGTGTTTTCAATATTTCCGAGTTGAATTTGACGAAAAAAAACCAGGAAACCATCATATGTCTAAGTTGTAATATTCTCCCGCTATACGGACTTCAAAAAATATACAACTAAAAGAAAAATTGAGAAAACTGTCTGTATACCAAAAAAAAAACACAATTTGGAAACCGGCAAATGTTAAGAAGTTAACGGAATCTCAAAATGAACTTTCATTCGTTTCAATCCATATCGCCAATTTTGTTCGATATGGCATCATTCTATGTGACCATTATCTTTATATTAATAGGCTAACATTTTTTCCATACAATCAATTGCCAGAGTGTATCTCATAAAACAATGCATAACTCCAATTATTATATATTTTGATATGTTTTCATGGGCCAGGAGCTTTGCACAGGCATATTATATTTAACAAAAAATGCTTCATTAATTTGTAATAATTCACCAAAGTTTTCACCAAAACCCAAAGCTGTTAACTACAGTATTTGACTTTTTTGTTGTACATACAGCAGTGGCGCAGGTGGTGAGCGTGCCGGCTATGATGCGTGCGTTCTTATGTTCAAGAACGTGTTCAGGGCAGGTAAAGTTTTTTTTTTTTTTTTACTAAATTGAATTTGCCTTAGAATATACGAAAACTTTTTATTATATTTTTTTTTTTTAATTTATTATATTTGTAATCCAATATTTTTCTATTCATTATGTTTATGACATCTATCTTGGAGTGAAAAACTCAAATTTTTTGAATAAAATCTAAAAAATTATTCCAATTTATCAATATTTATAAATTTATATTTCTTAAGAAATCTATCATATTTCATATGGAAAAAGTAAAAACGCAGTTTGTAGTTCTTCAATTTTATATTCACGAAATAGTTTGAAATTGCGTTAATTTTCCTAAAGACATCAACTATTTTCTTCCTAAAAATTTTTATTTGTAAAAGAGTCGACATATAACCCAATATTTCAATATTTTTCGGTTTATGACATCTTTTTTCGAGTGAAAAAACCGAATTGTTTGAAAAAAAAAGCTAAAAAATTATTTCAATTTATCAGTATATATTTTTTAAGAAATATATCATATTTAATATACCTACAAAAAGTAAAAACGCAGTTTGTAGCTTCTTCAATTTTATATTCACGAAATAGTTTGAAATTGCGTTAATTTTCCTAAAGACATCAACTATTTTCTTCATAAAAATTTTTATTTGTAAAAGAGTCGACATATACCCCAATATTAAATTGGGCCAGTTAGGTTATGTGTTTTCAATATTTCCGAGTTGAATTTGACGAAAAAAACCAGGAAACCATCATATGTCTAAGTTGTAATATTCTCCCGCTATACGGACTTCAAAAAATATACAACTAAAAGAAAAATTGAGAAAACTGTCTGTATACCAAAAAAAAAACACAATTTGGAAACCGGCAAATGTTAAGAAGTTAACGGAATCTCAAAATGAACTTTCATTCGTTTCAATCCATATCGCCAATTTTGTTCGATATGGCATCATTCTATGTGACCATTATCTTTATATTAATAGGCTAACATTTTTTCCATACAATCAATTGCCAGAGTGTATCTCATAAAACAATGCATAACTCCAATTATTATATATTTTGATATGTTTTCATGGGCCAGGAGCTTTGCATAGGCATATTATATTTAACAAAAAATGCTTCATTAATTTGTAATAATTCACCAAAGTTTTCACCAAAACCCAAAGCTGTTAACTACAGTATTTGACTTTTTTGTTGTACATACAGCAGTGGCGCAGGTGGTGAGCGTGCCGGCTATGATGCGTGCGTTCTTATGTTCAAGAACGTGTTCAGGGCAGGTAAAGTTTTTTTTTTTTTTTTACTAAATTGAATTTGCCTTAGAATATACGAAAACTTTTTATTATATTTTTTTTTTTTAATTTATTATATTTGTAATCCAATATTTTTCTATTCATTATGTTTATGACATCTATCTTGGAGTGAAAAACTCAAATTTTTTGAATAAAATCTAAAAAATTATTCCAATTTATCAATATTTATAAATTTATATTTCTTAAGAAATCTATCATATTTCATATGGAAAAAGTAAAAACGCAGTTTGTAGTTCTTCAATTTTATATTCACGAAATAGTTTGAAATTGCGTTAATTTTCCTAAAGACATCAACTATTTTCTTCCTAAAAATTTTTATTTGTAAAAGAGTCGACATATAACCCAATATTTCAATATTTTTCGGTTTATGACATCTTTTTTCGAGTGAAAAAACCGAATTGTTTGAAAAAAAAGCTAAAAAATTATTTCAATTTATCAGTATATATTTTTTAAGAAATATATCATATTTAATATACCTACAAAAAGTAAAAACGCAGTTTGTAGCTTCTTCAATTTTATATTCACGAAATAGTTTGAAATTGCGTTAATTTTCCTAAAGACATCAACTATTTTCTTCATAAAAATTTTTATTTGTAAAAGAGTCGACATATACCCCAATATTAAATTGGGCCAGTTAGGTTATGTGTTTTCAATATTTCCGAGTTGAATTTGACGAAAAAAACCAGGAAACCATCATATGTCTAAGTTGTAATATTCTTCCGCTATACGGACTTCAAAAAATATACAACTAAAAGAAAAATTGAGAAAACTGTCTGTATACCAAAAAAAAAACACAATTTGGAAACCGGCAAATGTTAAGAAGTTAACGGAATCTCAAAATGAACTTTCATTCGTTTCAATCCATATCGCCAATTTTGTTCGATATGGCATCATTCTATGTGACCATTATCTTTATATTAATAGGCTAACATTTTTTCCATACAATCAATTGCCAGAGTGTATCTCATAAAACAATGCATAACTCCAATTATTATATATTTTGATATGTTTTCATGGGCCAGGAGCTTTGCATAGGCATATTATATTTAACAAAAAATGCTTCATTAATTTGTAATAATTCACCAAAGTTTTCACCAAAACCCAAAGCTGTTAACTACAGTATTTGACTTTTTTGTTGTACATACAGCAGTGGCGCAGGTGGTGAGCGTGCCGGCTATGATGCGTGCGTTCTTATGTTCAAGAACGTGTTCAGGGCAGGTAAAGTTTTTTTTTTTTTTTACTAAATTGAATTTGCCTTAGAATATACGAAAACTTTTTATTATATTTTTTTTTTTTAATTTATTATATTTGTAATCCAATATTTTTCTATTCATTATGTTTATGACATCTATCTTGGAGTGAAAAACTCAAATTTTTTGAATAAAATCTAAAAAATTATTCCAATTTATCAATATTTATAAATTTATATTTCTTAAGAAATCTATCATATTTCATATGGAAAAAGTAAAAACGCAGTTTGTAGTTCTTCAATTTTATATTCACGAAATAGTTTGAAATTGCGTTAATTTTCCTAAAGACATCAACTATTTTCTTCCTAAAAATTTTTATTTGTAAAAGAGTCGACATATAACCCAATATTTCAATATTTTTCGGTTTATGACATCTTTTTTCGAGTGAAAAAACCGAATTGTTTGAAAAAAAAAGCTAAAAAATTATTTCAATTTATCAGTATATATTTTTTAAGAAATATATCATATTTAATATACCTACAAAAAGTAAAAACGCAGTTTGTAGCTTCTTCAATTTTATATTCACGAAATAGTTTGAAATTGCGTTAATTTTCCTAAAGACATCAACTATTTTCTTCATAAAAATTTTTATTTGTAAAAGAGTCGACATATACCCCAATATTAAATTGGGCCAGTTAGGTTATGTGTTTTCAATATTTCCGAGTTGAATTTGACGAAAAAAACCAGGAAACCATCATATGTCTAAGTTGTAATATTCTCCCGCTATACGGACTTCAAAAAATATACAACTAAAAGAAAAATTGAGAAAACTGTCTGTATACCAAAAAAAAAACACAATTTGGAAACCGGCAAATGTTAAGAAGTTAACGGAATCTCAAAATGAACTTTCATTCGTTTCAATCCATATCGCCAATTTTGTTCGATATGGCATCATTCTATGTGACCATTATATATATTATAAGTCTAACTATGTTGTTGGTATATGCCCATGAAATTTAATTTTGTTTATTGAAATATTGACGGAATATGAAAGGAGTGGTGGGTCTGATGGTGGACTTTCAAACTTTACTAAGTACCGTTTTTGCCATCTCCTATTAATGATTACTGGTCTTTAATGGACGGATTTTTTTTGGTTAGTTGTCAAATTACCCGGCTTTAGAGTAAACCAGCTTTTATGAAAGCGACTCTCAATAACTCAACTATAAATAATTATTTTCAGCAATAAAAATGTCTCCAATATTTATGCCTCTAGGCATTAGGTACTGGAGAAAAATGCGAACAGAGGATTTAATAAGTTAAACTAATTTAAGGTGGTCGAATTTCGACCACGGGATATACTAGTGTTTATTAAAACTGACATAATTGAACGGCGCAGAAGCACTCATTCGCAGCATAAAAGCAGAAAAGATAAATATGAAAAAAAAAGAAAGAAAATATTAATAATAATGACGAAAGCACATTTTTCACAATCAAGCCACGCTCAAGTACATTTATAAAGTAGGTATGCAAATAAATATTTACACCATAGAGAAGAGATATGAAGGCAAAGTGTTGTGCAGGAGGGGTTAGAAAGATCTTTGATACAACTTTAATTGGACCAAGCACGATTTTAGCTATAACTGGATCCAACCTCCCTTATCTCAGTTAAGCGACTATAAATGAGAATGTTGATGATTTCGCTTGAGTTGGTGAGAGTTGCGGATTGGGCAGCACACATCTATGTTCCAATCTGGAGGTATGCAGAAGAGCTGACTCTATTTCAACAGCTCCAAAAGCATTTTCCAAAGCTAGAGATTGAGTTATTTACCACTTTTCTTTGCATTAAGTTATGTATTCTTGATCGAAGTATAAACTCTGTCCCTTGAACCCGCACTGTCTTCCCCCTCGCAATAAAATTCGTGACTCAGACCATGGTGTATAAGTTTACACTGATCCACAGATGAACCTACGAGTACACATATGCATGCATATATATAGTGCATTTATTTAAACAACAACAAATACAATATTAAACGTTCATCATCAGCAAAGGCGAAGGTGGGTAAATATTGCCTGAATATCCTTGGAAAATAGCTAACAGACGCCAACAGAGTCACAGCTGTAGCTGTTGATGGTTGCTTTGATGAGAGCATAAATAAGTAACGCTTTGTAACGGCACAATTCAATATGAAATTCAACAGCAAACGTAAAGTCGTCAGTAGTGACGTCAGTTGGTTGACAAATAAGTGACTACGTTGTATGATGTAAAGCGAGCTTCGTCACAAGCACTTCTCATTACTTTTATATATAAATATTATGGTAGAAATGAAAATTTGTGAAGCATATTTAATTATGATTGATAGTTGCCAAAGAGTGATGCACATTATCATAAGTTGTGTCATAACAGCTTATACATTTTGTTAAATTGAAGCTGAAGTATTAACTTTTATGAAAAATATTGGCGTATATTTTGGAAACAAGGCGCGTTCTTCCCCATCTTCCCATTTAGATTTTTCGCAGAGAAAAGAAAGGTACCAGTGAGTTAGTGCTGCCAGTTAATGCCAGCTATCGCTAAAGAGTGATAGCTGTTGTATTTCATAACTTACCACCGAAGTCCCAATCAGTTAAAAGTTGATAGAATCGAAATCGAGAATTTGGGTGCACATCATTCAATGACTGTTTAATAGAATTGATTGAAATTTTCAGTATTACAGTACTGGGTGTCTAACTTAAAACTTTAGATTAGCCTTACTTCGATAACAGGATCAATTACAGAGTTATCCATCACTATGTGGACCAGGGTGCAGTAAACCCTGTTAGTACAATATAAGTATCAAACAAAAGGTGCCAACGAGTTCTGTGATTAGCGATGTGAGTTAGCTCCAACTTTTTTAGAAGATATAACAATTAAAGTTGGACCCAGTCGTTTAAACTTGATTTTTGGAAAGGCAATTACCCATGCTATCAAAGTCGGCAATTTTTCAAATTGACAAATCCTCGGATGTTTATACATTATTGGAAAGGCTATTACCCATGCTATAAAAGTTGGCAATTTTTCAAATTGACAAATCCTCGGATGTTTATACATTTTTGGAAAGGCTATTACCCATGCTATAAAAGTTGGAAATTTTTCAAATTGACAAATCCTCGGATGTTTATACATTTTTGGAAAGGCTATTACCCATGCTAAAAGTAACTTCTAAAATTTTGCTAGCATTACCATAGTTTATACATTTTTGGATAGCTCGGGTAATAGCCTTTCCAAAAATGTATAAACATCCGAGGATTTGTCAATTTGAAAAATTGCCAACTTTTATAGCATGGGTAATAGCCTTTCCAAAAATGTATAAACATCCGAGGATTTGTCAATTTGAAAAATTGCCAACTTTTATAGCATGGGTAATAGCCTTTCCAATAATGTATAAACATCCGAGGATTTGTCAATTTGAAAAATTGCCAACTTTTATAGCATGGGTAATAGCCTTTCCAAAAATGTATAAACATCCGAGGATTTGTCAATTTGAAAAATTATCAAAATCTGATTTGTTGGGCTACGAAAGACATTCACATAGTGTTTCAAGAAATTTCCCTATGCTAGTATTATTTCCCTTTGGTTATTTATGCCACTCAAACTCTTTCACAAAAGTTCATATGCCTTAAGCAATTTATTTACTATTAATATAAATATGCTATTATTTGAAAACAGCTGCTTTAACAATTCCAAAAAGTAATAAAGCGATTTGCTATTGAATTTCTTATAAAATGAACAATTTATTTAATAGGTAGATAAATAGCTTAGCGCCTTAACTCGATTCAAGGGCTTTTATAACCAATAAACAAATTCTTAAGTGTCTCCATACTTTTCGGAGAATTTCCCAAAACACAAATAAAAATAATACGAAATTTTATAACTTTATTTATACAAAACCAAATACACAATAAAAGCCTCAGACGACTCTCCATAGCAATGGTAATAAAATGTAAAAATTGTAGGCAAATAAATACAGCTTTAGGACATTGTATGCCTTGGCCTTTTTTAATATTACCTTTCCAGCAAAAACACAAAAAAAAAAACACAAAAAAATAAACACAACAAATAAACATTAAATATACTCAAGTGATGAACCTTGACTGTATTATGGTCCTAACGTTGAGTTGGCGAAGGCGCAGCAGTTGTATGCGCCTGTTGAGTGGCAAAACTAATGGCCCTCGCACATACAAACAATACCAGCCACTGTATAAGATAATGACAATTGTGGAAGCACAACTGTAAATCCTTATGTATCCTTGTTTAAGACCGTTGAGTTTTGCCGTAGTTGCCTTGCATTTTTGTGTGCATTGTTGACCAGGATGTTTGCTAGCCTTTCACTTGCTGTCCAAAAGCAAACTGTAAAATCAATTATAATGGACAAATGTTGAAAGGAGTGTGCAAGTAGCAAACAATAAAATGCCACAACAACAACAATTACGGAGCCGTAATAATAAAGAAATAAATGTTCGTTCGTTATTTGGCAAACAAAAGTGCGCAAATAATAATTTTTACAAAGAATAAAAGGAACAGAGAGCTGGAAAAAAAATACGAAAAAAAAGTTAATGTAAACAAGCCTTAAAGCAAACACGTTAAAGGTAGATATTGTAGAACAAAATAAACAGAGACTAGTAGTATAATAATAAGAATACGCATATAGTTATTTCATATCAATACACAAAGGAATGCTAAAGTGAATTGGAAAGGGATCAACAAGCAAGTAAGTAAGGCTAAGTTAAAGTGAAAGTAAACATTATATCGTCGGTAACACTGCAAAATTCAGTTAGGTTGTTTTTCCGCTATAAATTCCTAATTTTTTATACGAATATACACGTTATGGAATAAGTTCCCATCAAGATCAATATTTCTAAGTATTTTCCAAACCTGGATGTGGTTTTCTTGAGAATAAATTAGTAGATCTTAATGGCCCAGGTTCCCAGTGGTGTGGCGATAGTGTTGTTGACCTACCACACCGAAGGTCCAACGTTCGAGCATTCTGTTAGCTTAATAATCAGCAGGGTGCTCTTAAATTTGTCTGATAAAGAAGCCTAGCAGCTTCCGAAAGGTATATACGTTTATGTCCGCCACTGTACTTTGGCGTGTAACTAGATATAATAAATTAAGTAAAATAGCAAATTAGAAGCATACGAAACGAAAACAAAGGAACTAAAAATATTAACTTAGGAAACGGTAAAAGCAAACATAATTTAAAAGTTAACCTTTTCCTTCTGAGAACGTGGATTACTGTAGACAAGCTTTTCATTAGCAAATGGCTAAGCCCCAGGTTATGGATGCTACAGTCGTAACTTATAGTTATATATTAAAAATTTTCAGGTATTGAAGGAGTGTTTTATTCACAAAAAAAAAAAATTGTTTATGAATAGGCCGGTACGGACGAGACAGGAAAGGGACGCTTTTTTAAAGGGTTGAGTCTTTAAAATTCTGACCGGGACGGATCTATTTTTTAACCTTTGTTTTATAGATCTCATACAAAATTTTACTCTGCAATTTTCTAATACCTTTCAAAATTAGCTTTATCGTGAATCTTGACAGCATCAATACCTTAACTGAAGTATATATTTATACAAATAATCTGAGCTATTTACTTGTACACATATGTCTAGCCATTAATTAATGAGTATCTACATTCATATACAATAAGTATTGACTAACTTAAACTTTATCTAATTGCTAAAATTTTTTCTTATTTCTTTCAGGTGCCTCAGATGTGGGTCTCAAGTGCTGTTATTTGCAATTAGTTGCTCAAAAGCTCCAGATTTACACAACCGGAAAAATGTTTTCTATTTGAAAGTAGTGCAAAAGTGTAGCCAGACAAGCAAACGTGAAATCAAGATCAAGCAGTGCGCAGTGCTATTGTGTAAATTGTATTTGTTTTTTTTGTAAAACATTAAATTAAAAAGGAAGTGTAATGAAAATTGTGCAACAAGAGAGCGTATCACGTTTACAAAGAAAATGTAGCAAATGAAGTAGTAATTGCTTATTTTGAGGAAAATAGATTCAAAAAAAAAATGAGCGAAAATAGGTTGTAAGAAAACAAAAAGAAAGTAAGTCGCTCCAGGACCTGCATGAATGCTTTATTTATAAATAAAATATAAAAATTAGGCTACTTCTTATTCAAAGTTTCTTAAATCAGTTTTATATAGATCTATAGATTATAAATATGAGAAGTTGTTAGTAAGCATAAAATGACCCAAGTATAGAAAGAGGTGATCCGTAATTAATAGCTTGACAGTTGTCTATTATTCAATCAATTTGCATAGCATAGTCTCAGGGGAAAAATTATATCTTTGTGTAGCATACTTATAGGAGTATCAAAAACAAAAATTCGTACCGTGCTTGGCCGGAAAGAGGATTAGTTCAATGCCTATTAGTTCTACTTCAGCCAGACATCATAGTGTATATATTTCTTACATGCATATGTATATGTAAGTGTAACTCAAAGTACTTATATATGTATGTATATATTTACTTTTGAAAGTGTCTGCACATGCCCTCAAAATCAAAGCACATATTTGGCCCTTTTGTGTTTTTTCTTTATGATACATATTTTTTTTTCTATTTTCATGCCAACAAACAATTGCAAAAGAAATGCCAAATGAATGGTCAAAGGACTCATTGTGATTGCTGGCAAACTACAAAGTGTGTACACAAGTTAAGTCCGTTTCATAATTATAAAATGAACATTTCTGTTTATTACGAGTCAAAGTGAACTTGAAAAGGTATTTTTCATATTCCACTTTTTCATCAAAATTGATTAAACTTTTCTATTGTGTTGTGGAAAATGTTGCTGGATAATCTGTTGCGGATCTAAAAGCTACGGCGCCCACCATGTATGAGCAACTCAAATATATATCTACACCTTTAATAAGATTTCAGTGATCTTTTCTTTTTTAGTAGCTTTTCCCTTGGTCCCAAAAGTTGAAGCTACATTTTCAATTATTATTTTTGTCTGACCTTATAATTATGAAACGGTCTCTTTTTGTGCAATGATATAATAAATGAGTTCAATCATGCGAACATATGAGTAAATTCTACAAAGTATTCTGCAGAGCTTTCTTGCTGTGTCACTTTGATTTTCAATGTTGTTAAAACTTTGAGTGACATGTGCGAACGCCAAGTAATTGAGCATCGTAATTGGAGCACAAATTAAGAGGTCTTAAGAGATTTTCCGCCAACTTATCATAATAAAGACATATGTATAGAGAAGAAAGACAAACATCAATGGAAATATTAGGTAAAACTTTATCGTAATTGTGAGTTATTACCTAAAGATTGTTCAAGCAAAGATTTTATTTAGTTTTGCTAATTAAAGTTGTTGTAATAAGTTTATTTGCGAACTTAATTCACTTCCAGCAAAACGTGCTATATTTAAGAGTTCAGAGTAATTTAGAATCGATACCTTGTTTGGATAAAGAAAGTCAAAATGAAACGTGCTTGTATGATATTAATACTGCATAAATTTTTTAAATTTTTAGAGCAACGACTCACTTAGCTATCGAGAAATATACGATACATTCGGATGAACTCGGTGACCTTAACTTTAAGTTTGATACCAACATCGAAAGCAAATTTCAGGGTATTACGGGAACCAAATTATGATCGATAACTTAATTATCGATTAGTCTATCGAAATACAGCAAAATAGAAACGAAACTACAAACGTTCCCCAAAGCCGCCAATATATTCTTCTTTTGACCGACTTGAGCGAATTTTAAACTCCAGGTGATCTCAAGTCATTCCTAACATTAAACTTTCATCCGAGTGCAGCCTTTCGCTCTCTGATTTCATAGTCGTATTCTGAAATGAATACCTACTGTAAGACAATTGCAAGTTTAAAACTCACTAAAAGAATTCGCGTGGCGAAACTCTAAATAGAGTGTGATGCGACTAGTCCTTTTAGCATACAGTTGGATATAAATCAATTTTAATTTGGGTAGCATACTCATAAGAGTTCAATAACCAATCGGACCCTAGTCGTTCGGATGAGCTCATGCTACCCGTTCTGGTGTCAATAGCCTCTCCATAGGACATAGTCCAAACTGTGTGATCAATTCAACCCATATCAATAGATCAAGGCCGTCATTAGGCGCAAACTTCTGTGCTATTAATCACGGACTGCTCTCAGAACAATCCGATTTTATGCAGGACTCAAATCTAATGTCACGCAGATTTCCTTTTGGTTGTAAGTTTTTGTTAATTCTCTTTTACAGGTAAATATACATACATGTTTGTGTAAGCAAGGAGCGGATTGAATCTGAAAAAAAGATTAATAAATTTAAAAAGAGTTAAAATGGCAAATTACAGACTGACATAGGTTTAAAGATTGATGCCTGCAGCTGTGATGGCTTGGAATTTGATGCCTTTTTAAGATAAAAAATGTATAAAATAAATGTGTGTTTGCCAAACTATATATATACTTTATATTTATAGGCAATCAAAAAACAAACAACTTGCAACAATTTAAATATTAAAATTTAAAATTTTCGAACATGTAACAATATTCAGTGTATGCAAATAAGAATAAAACATTTTTGTTTTTATTCAATAATAAATGTGTGCATTTAGTATACATATAAATAATATGCAAATTTTAAAATACATATATATGTCAATAACAATTAATTTGTTTCTATTGCAAAATAAGTCAACAAAAAGTTGCATGCTTCCGGTGAAAACGTAGGCGACCAATAATAATCAAATAACAGAAATAAAAATAAAAATAAACAACAACAATTATACAACACATAAAAATCCCCAGAGTCAACAAACAACAACATGGCTGCTCAAAACTATGTTACGCCATATTTACACATAATCCAAATGGCTTTCTTTGTTCTACCGCTGTTTGTTGTAAATACTCAAGCGCGCATCGGTAAGTAGTTTTTATTATAAATTTATAACTAAATATAAACTAAATTTTTTTTCTATTACACATTTTTTATTAACAGTGCATTTTGTTTTTATTTACATATATGTATATTTTATTTATACAAAAATTTTAATGAAATTGCATGGCCTCAAAGGCTTGTAGTATCAACAAATAACTATTCAAATGTTTACATTGTTTTGGTCCAAAAAGTACTGAAAAGAATCAAAAATAATCGAAATATAATTGATTTTTTTCAGCGATTCTTTTTGATTATTTTTGAATAAAACAACTTTTCTCTTTTCGCTTTTTTTAATTTTTAATACGTTTTTTTTGTCAATTTTGTATAACAAATAAAGATAATCAAGATATACATAATAACTAAATGTAACACCAAAAAATTAACAAAATATATATGTACATATGAATGCATATATCTCAAATTATACAAAAAACAATTAAAAAAATGTTAATCTGATAATAATGTCTTAAAATTTAAAGAGAAAAGCTGTTTGGTATTTTGGATTGAAAAGAATCAATTTATTATTTATTTGATTATTTCTGATTCTTTTCAGTAATTTAGAGTAATCTTGATTATGTTTTGATTCTTTATAATCGTAATCATAAGGTTATCCCAATATTTCAAACGCAGAATTAAAAAATCATTACGATTCTTTTTAGAAAATAATTCTTTTAGAACAGATTACTAATTACGTAATCACAATTTAACAGCTGTAGTTCTATGATAGTTTGGCTTGTTCTGAACTATTTTCATTTTGCATAGTTAGGGAGTAGTTCTGCTTTTGGTTATCGATATCTGATAATTTATAGTGTCCTTAAACTATCACTTTTGTAACCGGTAAGGAAGGCGTCACGAAGTGTATAGCTCAAGACTGTCCCTTATGAAAACTGTTTCGCAATTTTACTGCAGGCCATGTCATGCATGTTGTTGTCTTAGTGAAACCGTAGAGTTTATCTAATGGAAATTTCTTAAGGCAAATATCTAACATATCTACGTCTGTTTCTATTAAATACAAATTGTATAGAGTTTCAACATTTAGACAAGCAACCATCCACACCAAAGGCCACAGCTGATGAAAAAGTAAAACTTTTGCTGGTATTGCAAATCTTTTCTTAAACGAAGTTAACTTAAAACTTTTTCAATTACGCTTTATACGCTAATTAAGACAGCATTAGTGCGATATTGAAAGTGCTTGTTTAACTTGTAAGAGGTATTGTGTTTAAATCTCACAGCTATTGAGAACAAAAATGCAAGGACTTTGCTTGAAAGCTTCACGTGGAAAAAATATTAAAAATTAACCAAAGTTAGGAGAAGATCGGCCCTAGAGAAGCTCGTGTTGAACGCGACTAGATTAACAACTTTTTTTAAAACAGAAAGAAAAAACAAAAACAAAAGCTAAGCTAAGACGTATCTATGTATACAAATATGTAGGGTAGCGCTTTAATGGGTTAATGAGTAAATGGGTTCAACCAATTTAAAATCTTAACGCAGAAAATCCGATAATTTGCAAAGCGAAAAGAAATTACAATCTTAACAAGTAAGGAAGTCTAAGTTCGGGTGAACCGAACATTAAATACCCAGCGTATAACAAATTTCATGCAAATATCTACATTTTTACTCAAGTTATGTTAACTAATGTGATTTTAAAAATTTTCGATATCGAAAAAGGGGGCGTGGTTATAATTCGATTTCGCCCATTTTCAATAGCAACCTACCTTGGCCAGAAAGTAATCTGTTTGCAAAATGTCATGCAAATGCAGACTGACGGACATGCCTTAATCAATTCCTCTTTTCAACCTAAGAACTTTCATATATGGAACTCTATATCTAACTCGATTATTTTGCGCCGTTACGTAGTACCGTTATGTGGACAAAATTATAATACCCTTGTACTAGTACTAGTACGCTGGGTATAAAAAGAGTATGGACAGAATGTCCTCATCTGCTTTAATGACATAAGTTGAGTTGCTAAGACGTATTAACGTGATGGAGTGGTGCACCGATAAGCTTTGTAGAGCTTCGCTATACAACTTCTTGCACAACTCGTTACATCATTGCTTTCGCAAAATTTGTTTAGTGTTGGCCCTCGACTTCTTTTCTAGATTCTTTGGGATAATTCCAACAAGCTGGTATGTTTACATTAATGTTACTAAGTTAATCAAATGGCGCTAGACAGCCTGAAGGGATCCCAAGCAAGAGTTGAAACAAACTAGATGGGGGATGAGTTGGTCTTACATGGTGTTTCCAACAAGCGTCAGTTATTGTTAAAAAATGATGGCATGCAGCTATCGCTAATCTGCTGTTAATTAGGCAGCTGGCTAGCATTAACTAGAAGAGATGCAAACGGCCCTAAGTGTAAAAATTTTGCTCATTCAAAGCTGTACATTACTGGTATGTACACACATATGAATGTATGCGCCAATTTAAAAGCTGGCACACAAAGATCTACTTCAATTAACGTCTTCAGACATTTCCTAAGTTGCGTTGATTAATTAAATTAAAATCATATACCTGCGTGGATTAGTGGATTATATGAAATACGATCAGACACACAAGAAATACTTGAACGTATGCATCTACCTGTTTGTAAATATGTACATATGTAAATGTTTAGATTTATTTCGCTGCTAGAATTAGGACAAAATTCTACTTATTCAGCTATTATAAAAACATCTAAGGGACTTCAAAGTTTTATTTAAAATAAAGCTTAAATTAAAAAAAAAAAACACAAATTAAATTTCTTTAAGTATCCGGAAAGTCGAACTTCGAAACAAATAGCACTCTTCACAAATTTTTAATCATTTAATTTTTTTTGTTTATTTATTTATTGCAAAATCATTTAGGTTTTGATTTTTTCTACATTCTTTATCTACATATATTTAACTAATACAACTAATATAAATGGCAACAACAACTAAACCTTACTTTTCTGCAACCAACATAAATATTTGCATACCAGCTACTGTTTCTCGAATCATTAGGCCTGTTTGTACATATCTACATACATACATATATGGATATAAAAAACAGGCCTATAATAATTTATCACAATCGTCTAAGTTTAGTTGCAATAGGAAAAAAGTTCACTGTAAGTGCAAGGCTTACGGCAACATTCATCATAAACACCTTCACGACGGCGACGTGTTTTGGCCAGCGTATCAACTTGTCCACCATGAATCTCTGCTAAAAGCGGAAAACTTCCAGCCTGGAACGGCAGCTTATCTTCGTTATTTGTGTTGTGATGCATGTCCACTGTAAGAGTAAATAGTGTCAAAAATATATTTAAATATACAAAATCTATCAAAAGTATAAATATTTCTTCTCACTTGATTTTTTAAATTTCATATTGAAACCATTCTCGCATATGTTATCGAGTACTAAATCCAAAGCGGGACCGCAAAAAAGTTGTTGGCCAGCTATGTATTGCATGCAAAGAATCAGCGAAAATGCCATGATTGCATATTTAGAGAAATTGAGTGACGTCATGGTGAAAATCGAAATTTTTTTTTAATGTTTAACTTATTTTTTATTTGATTATAAATCAAGTTTGGTTGCTAAACAGCTTTGCGTTAAATCGCTAATAAATGACTGATAAAATTCACAACCATAGTTTGTGCTTTTATACTTCGGAAGAAAGATTAAAAGAAATTTAGCTGTTGGCGGATGACGGTCATGAGTGCGTGGGTGTAGTTGCATATATGTATATATGTATGTACATATGTATATTATAAGATATGCATGTATGCAAATTTAATCATTTTTCAATTTCAATGACGTTATAAAATAAGGATTCTTTAAATAAATGAAATAATACGACAATTCTATTATACCTTTAGAATTAGTTGAGAGTGTTAAGTTTATGGGCATTTACTCTACGGGTAGACATATCATATCCACATTTGGAATTCCTGTTTAAATATAGAAAATCACTACTACAGCACCCGTCTTGTATCACTTCACCTAACAAAAGTATTGAATTCTGTCAACAACTCAATCAAGATATTGGGTCAGTATTAATTTGAGAACAAAAAAGTAGTACTACGATGTTTTTGTCATGGAACAACCCCTTTTATTTTAAACTACATTTTATTTTTTGGTAAATTTTACTTTAACAGAATTATATGCACTCCATTTTTCCATAGAAAGCTCAGTGACTCAAACTCGTTTTGCAATCTCCACAAAAATATCAACAAACTTGGTGTATTAATTTTCCTTTGTTTGTTCGTCTTAGATAAAGGATATGTCACTATACATACACATATGTATACATCCTTAAGCTTTCTTAATTCCCTGCAACAAAAGCGATTAGTCTAGCATCAGTCCTAGATTAGTCGCAAATTAGGTTGCGACTAATACCTATTCTGCTCATTTTGTATGGGTTAAACTGTTAACATTTGTTTGAGCATGTCCTATGGAGAGTTAGTCTAATTCTACCGGTTTATACACAAATGGACTCATCCACTTACCACCCAAAAGGAATTTTAGCTCCTATAAGTATGCTACAGAACTTGAAATTTACCTATGCCCCTATAAGTATGCTACACAAATTGAACTATAGTCAACTGTAAACTAATGGGATCGATTCGGGATAGCTCTCTTTAGAGACTAGACACATGATTTTTGCAGGGTTATAATAAGAACGTCAGCTTTTTTGCTCTCATAAATATGCAACCAAAAGTATTAAAGGAGTTGCAAAATTTCTTGCCATGTAAAAAGTGCTTTAATTTTGTTTGACAGCTAACTAGACTTCGAAAATAAAAAAGTTCTTACGTATATATACATATATATACATATACCCATGTCTAGGCACATACCCTGCTGGACATGGAACTTCAAATAGTTCAATTTACTTTTAAGTTTCTCCGAGTAGCTGATTTTGTGTTGCTCTTAACTTTTATGCTATAGACTGACAATATTTTCATGGTTAATAAACACTTTTTAAACAATAAAAATCGGTCTTAATTCTATGTCAATGTACGCAATTTAATATATTCTTAACATGATTAATTCTCATTAACTTGAATACATCAGCTGTTCTCTATTTACTTATTAATAATGATGATCGATTTAATGACGATTTTATTTCTCGGAGTTTAGCTTTTTCGGCTTCGATTCCTTGATTTTTGAACTTCAATTGTCTAGCATATATAGGAGTAGAATGTACTTAATTAGGCAAAATTAACAGTACCAAACATTTAACTACATTGTCGAATTTTTTCAGAATTTTATATTTCCCTACAGGGTATCTGACAAATTTATTTTTATGCTACAGCGTTAATTTCCAATAATTTCTGTATAAAAGCGCATATACTAATTTGAAAATATCGTAGTTGATAAACAGTGACAGGATAAGCAGTTTATTCTCAGAATTTACAAAATGGTATCAACAAAATCCCTACAAATTCGCAGCTCCTTGCTGGTTTCGCTCTTGGTATTTCAATGTATTGAATCCTCGCAACGATTTTGTGGGCAAGGGTTGCCAGATGCTCTTGATCAAATTTGTGTGAATGGTTATAACATAAAAGTACTAAAAAAATCAAGTAAGTTTATTAACTAACTTTTGAGTTCATAGGGCATAGGTAGGAAGTAGTACAACATCAGACTTTTATCACAAATATTACCAAAGAACAGTCAGCGAACCTTTGTGCTAATAAAACACCCTATTTTACTCGTAAATCATTTAATAAAGCATGCAATATATAGGCAATATGAAATATTTGATATCCTTCAACGGCGCATTGACACACTGTTGTCTGGGTGGGCATGTTTGGCACATACAAATTCGAAAAAGTGAAGAACGTAACATTTTTGGTAGGCAGCTTTATTATCGAAAATAAATGTCAGCCATAAATCAAATGTTTAATTACTCTTGCTTACTGCAGTGTTGCTTTGGAATGAGCACACAATTATCAATGAAAGTAGTGTCTTAACACATATGATGATATATGGCTAGGAATCAATGATATGCTGTAGACAGATGTGCAAAGGACTCGCTGAAGAGGAATTACCTATAATAAACATACGCAAGTTAAAGAAAGTTTGTTGCGTTTTATGGCCATCTCATGCATTCCCTGTAGGGAAGTAGGTAACTAGTGAGAACAATTACTGGTTCATAGCCATATTAAATTCGCCAGTTGATTTCATGTGAAAGAGATTGAACTACTAGTGGTTCCAAACGCTCTAGTTTAGAATTCGAAATTATCCCTACATGATCTATTGGTGTTATTGTATTGATCGCTGGCATTCGGTGACCAGTTGACCGGCTCTTCCTGGAAGCACGAAGACTTGTTTCGTTGGAAGCATTAACCATGCAATGATGATATAAACAGTGTGTACAAAAAAAAATTAGGAAGCTGAATATAATGAAGTGGAGAGTGAAAAAAAGGCAAATGAGAGGAGATCATATAAATAAAAATAAATTTTATATTCGAATTTTAAATAAAAATAAAATGAAAATAAATTTTATATTTGAATTTTAATCTATGGACGATCTTTTGTAATAATACTTTGACACGATATACGTCCAAGGGATTTGAGAATGCTAGGCTTTTTTGATTAGTACGGGTTACTGATTACAAAATACTCAGTTAGTTGTCAATTTTAACTCTTTACATTCAATTTAAAAATTATTGACTATGTGGTTAATCTTTTGTTTTGTTTTCTAAAATATAGTTTATCGCTAAATAAGTATTTCATTTCAGTGGATTGGTCTAACAACAACAACGACAATGACATCGAAAGTGGGTTACCCTTTCATAGTCCATTCTGGACTAAAATTCATGGTGGTGATGCCAATTTAATTACCAAATACCGTGGTCGACGTCATGGTGTGTATGACGAGTGTTGCACCAAAGGTTGTACCTACAACGAACTATTGTCCTATTGTTTGTAAACAAGCTTGTAGCTTATATCGAATACACATACAACATATTGATTAGTTAATTTACTTTGAGATTTAATATTATGACAGTGCGAAATACTTGTCTTGTGCCAATGAAAGAACTGAGTTTGGTTCTTTAATAAACTATATAGATTTTAGATACATATGATTCCCGCTGATCAATAGCTGATAAGAATGAACAATAAATAAATTTTTGATGCAAAATTTTGTAAACCATACATATGTATGTATGTATATTTTTTTCAAAACCATCTATAGAGTTCGAACAAAATTATTATCTATTGGTGGCTTGAATGGCGCTCAAACGTCTACATGGAACATTTGGAAACAACATGGTATTGCAAAGTTTGGTCCTTCCATCGGAGTCAGAAGATCTGAAACTTCATTTAGTTTCGAATGGCTCGGAGAACTTTTTTTTTTCAATTCTCATCGAGTTGCAGCTGTATAATATGTGTGGGTCTGAAATCATTCTGACGACCTCCCCGCTTCTCTCTTACATCTATCCTTCCATCTCTCCCCAAAGTTATTGCACTCACTGAATTGAAATCACTTTAATTCTCTGAATGATCAATTGAAAAAATACATATCATGCACTTCTTTAAAAATGGATGGACTGTATTGCAAAATATTTAGTTTTTAATGACTGATAAAATTGTAGCGCATTTGCCTTACTTTTTGTGAATTTTGTTTTTGCATTGTAATTGACGTTGACATTGCTGCTGTCAGTTTGCCAGATTTTGCTAGCCAACTTACAAATTTTACTATGGTCCTGCGCTGAGCAACAACAATACTGCTTCAGATTTTATTGCTCTCTCTTATATTTTGTTTTTGCTGGGCACTCTTGTCTTCTCTTCCACAAAACAGCTGTCTGTCTCTGGTGCGCTTTTTACAGATAGCTGAGATTAATTTTCTACACTTTGGCTATATTTCTTTCTTCGTGCTGCATTTTTCGGTGTTGGTTGTGGCTCAGCTGACAGTTTGTCATATTACTCGTACCTTGTTCCACACCATTTCGTATACATATTTCTTAACTTAATATTTTATACTTTGCAGATGGCTGCCACTGCTACTGTAAGATTTTAGCTCTGCATTATTTTTCTTTTCGTTGTTTTTATTTTTTCAAAAATTTTGTGCTGAAAAGTAAAAATTCCAGTGTTGACAGCTGAGAGTTTTTAGCTGACTGGTGAGTGTCTAATTTGTGCTAAAAATATGTCGAAGTTGCAGAGAGGGGGGGTGATATGAACACCTTAATTTGTATGATCAATCTGTCCCTAAATCCGCTGGGAGCGAATGAATAAATACGTTGGTGTACAGAAAGATTGATGGGACCAAGTATGGGCCCTAACAGAATTCCCCTCTGCAATGCTAGTGCTGTACGCACTGACTTATAGTTTCTAGAAATGTGGTTTGTAAGTTTCTGTCATTTATTCTTGAAAAAACTTTACTTCATCGACATTGTTAATTAATTACATAAATCTAAGAAATATTCCTCAGCAGATTCATGGTCTTAATAGTCTCTTGTTTGCTTTTTCGGAGGAAGCAAAGTAATACAACGCACGATTATTTCACATACTCGAAGAATTAAATAGGGAGTGCACCTGCGTGGTGTCCTATCCCACCTTCTGTTTGATATCCATATTTTAAGGATTCGTTCTCGACCAGATTGAGTATCCGTTGTCTCCTACCCTGGCCACTGTATCAATGTGACTTCGGGTCCCTTAATTGGCAAAATCTGTACGAGAATAAACTGTTACCTCCGAGACCTTCCCAGCTTGAACACCGACCTAAATCATCTGCGGCCAAATTGAAGGCACGACATAGAATGCGCAAAACACTCTGAAATCTTAGACGTGGCGTTTCTTAACGGCCTCATCTTTCCTAGTCATACCACCGCAATAGCCTTCAAAGGTACAAAGCCGTAACAAGATTCAAGTCACTTGTTAGCAGCACTTGGGGTAAAGATAAAGAAATGCTTGCTATTGGTAGGCCTTTCATTAATTACGGTGCATCTACATATATGTATGGTCACCCAAACTATACCCCATAAAGACATAAGAAAAGACCTCTCCATAAGTGATATGCTCAGATCCGGCACCACAGCACCTTACCGTTTGATCAGCCTAACCATTGGCGGCCTTTAAACGATCTCCTCGAGCACGAATATCTTTCTTGTGTTGAGCTAAAGGTTAGATCATGATGTGCGGATGCTGGCGGGCATCTGTTTTGGATGAATCGTGTAATAATACCACAAACCCCAAAACAGTGAAAAGAGCCGAGATAATACAAACAAACCGTTTTCTGTACAAATCTGTAACACGCCTTCAATTCATGGCTTTCATATTTCTTCGAATAAAAGATTGTTTTGATAAAATTTCTTTTGAGTTATATTTACACAGCTAATTGTTGATTACAAGTTTTAGTATGTACAGAGTATAATATTGTTTATCACTTTAAAATATGCGTATTTTCGTATGGTATACAAAGAAAAAATAAAATAATAATTTATTATTTAAATGCATTTCTGTTATAAAACAGATCTCTCTAAATTTGCCAAATGTCTATTTTTTTGTTTGATTAAGCCAAGCAATTTAAGAAAATGTAAGTTTTGATGTTGCAGAAATGTTTCAGCAACATGTTTATATATGTACATATGTATCTATACATATACATATATGTATATGTGTATGCCTACAACGACATTGAGTATCACCATGGGCCAAGTTCCCAAACACAACTAAAGCTAGTTTGGTAACTTTGCTTACTTACAATATCGAGTCTAACTAAATTTAATTTTTATTATTATTATAACTTGAAACAAAAATGAAACAAGTTGCTTTTGTTTTATTATAAATTCGCAGCAGTCAGTTTATCAAGCTCTTTGCAATATTTTTCGATTGTAGAATAGGGACAACCCTTCTTACAACAGTCGTCGACGATACCTTTTTTAATTCTTTCCGCTGGATCCATATCGTCTTGACGACGCACACGTTTACCCCGCATTTGAGAGTTCTGTTGCCAACGTGCTTCCATTTTCAACGTTTGTTTGAAACTTGGCTTGGATTTCGTCAGTTTGTGTTTTGACATTGTTGGCGGTACAAAGTACTGTTTGCTGTATATGTACTTTGGCATGTAAACCTCCGATTGTCTGCGATAACGAATAGGGCCACCTGCAATATTATAAGGATATTAGATATGTTAATGTCACGTTTGCGGATCAATGTGTATACATATGTATGTCTGTGGTATAAATACAGCACGCTCAGAAATAATATCCCCTTTCGCTTGATACCTACATACATATATTGTATCGAAACCGTACGAGTCATTGGCACAAATAGAATCTTAAACTTTAAGTTGAATTTCTAGTAGCGTATCTCTTAAAGCTTCACTCAATTCTATTTAAGAGTTTTCGCGTGATGCGCGACCAAACATACAAACAAACAGACAAAATATTCTAAAACTGCAAATTGGCTTCTGCTTGCCCACTACTGGAGTAGTTGAATAAAAAGTAGGTGGAATAAAAGCAGCCCCTCTTCATCACCTCAATGCTTGAAATGGGACTCTCGATTCAAACATAACATAACAAAATACTATAGAACTCAAGAAGACAATCTCTAGAAATGATCCCTCCTGTCGATTTTTCCTTAATATGAACATGTAAATTCCGATTGTGCTAAAATTCAGACCTGTTAAATTTGGATTAAATTTAAAAATCAATTATATTAAACTGCTCTATTGATTTAATTGATTAATTCTGATAATCGAACATTTTTAGAAAAATTAATCGATTAGGATTAAATTTTGTGTTCGATTAATTAGGATTTATTTCGTTTTCAAATTTAATTCTAGGATTAATCAAATTAACCAAATTTACAACTTGATTACAATTTTTGATCAATTGCGATTAACGAGGATTAATAACAAATTTTAAATATTTCGGTGTCAATTAAAATTAAAAAATTTTACAATTTGCTGTTTTTTTTTTCATCCAATAGAGAGTCCTATATGGGATCGTTGAATAAGAGTCATGTAGGACACCTTTTTTTTCATAAACGGCACTTATTAATCCTAATTAATCACAATTAATCAAAAAGATTTTAAAATTGAAATTTTGATTAATCCTAGGATTAAATTTGAAAACAAAATAAATCCTCATTAATCCTAATCGATAAATTATGCCAAAAATCATAGTTAATCAATTATTACAAAAATAACAAAGAATTCAATTTGATTATCAATGATTAAGATTAATAAATATTATTTAACAGCTCTGCTATATTTATGGAACGCACTATAAGTTTGCTTTTATATGTAGATATAACATCTTTTTATTAACCACATACCTAAATCTTTTGTATTATAGCCATTTAAACATATGGTCTTCAAGACTTCACTTAGCCTTTCACCACAAACTGCACTATCTTGAGCTTCTACAAGTTCCGTTAAACATTGGGATGATAACATCAAAAGTAATAATACAAATGACGGCCCTGACTCATCCTTCCATTTGGGATATACTATATGCAAATGCATTTTTAGCTAAATTATATAAAATTTTTTTTTTTCACATTTCGTTTAAATCGCAGCTATCCCAAACTTCACCGTGCCACTTACTCTTCTCAACTGAGCTAAATGGCCTTTGGTCACAATTTTCGTTAATGCGTGTTTACATCAATGTCTATGTATGGGTTGAAAAGATTATGTGTTTGTTTTTATACATACATATACACATACATAGATACTTACATATAAACAGCTAGAAAAGTGTTTGAGATGATCAGCTGTTTTGGGTATCTATTTATGTTGCAGGTACGTGAAATTGTGTGCCGCATAAATACACACAACATAAGGATTATTAGCAGAGCGTAACAAGAATATACAGCATTTTGTACAGAAGAAAAACATCCTGTATTGCTGCTTATACTCTTTAATATGTATGGCAGTGGAAGACACCTGCTCTTGACTTCTACATTAAAAATATTTACGTACTTACCTGGTGGAAAGTGCTGCTTGCTAATACAAAATATGGGAATGGTGGGTTATTCGTTGGGAATTATTATTATTTTATATGTATGTACATCAATAAATACCCTGAAGCCATAGCAACTAGTTTCAAACTACTTCACAACTAGGTACATATCTAATATGCATGCCAAGTCCAACTAATCAATTAAGTGATCACATGAAAATATCCCACGAAAATGCGACTGTTAAATTTCGGGCAAAATATACAAAATATATAAAAAAAATTACTGCTGCATTTTAATGGTAATTAGTAATGCGGAAGACATCATCTTTTCAGCTATGAACTCGCCATTTAAAAAAAAAAAAATATAGTATATAAGTATATTTTTTGTTAGTAAAAATGTATGCCTTTCCGGACTAGTTTTAGGTTAGTGTTCTGTTCACATGTTTACGGTTTTATTGCTGGGTTACACTGCAACATTTCCATTTGCGAGTACCTACCTACCTGCCTTCAAAAATACAGATTTCAAAATATTATTTTCAATTTTAAATGTGTGTTTTCAATGATAACCTCTAATTGAAAACGTCGCCTTTGACTCTAAGCATATTATCCTGCTAGGATTTTGCATAAGCACCGAGAAAGGACCATCATATTGCCAGGATTCTGATGCATGTTTAGACTTCTTATCTGCTTAAAAGTATATACAGACATATATATATTTACTTCAATTAGTTTTAGGATATATGTACATTCTTACATAGAAGTATATTAATAACAACTTCCAATTTATATATAGTGCATATGTGTTCCTGTTTTGAGAAAAATTGCTGCAAAACAAGCGATTAGTATATGAGGACTCCGGGATGACTCCCATAAGAGTAAATAAAACAAAACAACAAAAATGTTTGCTCTAAGTCACAGCTGTTATGGACGATAAGAGACAAAACAGTTCACTGATTATAATACTTTGGGGGTAACTTCTTACATAGGCGGAAAACTAAGTAGGGAAACGTTTTGTATTTCGATTTCAATGCCATTAAATGTTTTTTTTTGTCTACATACTTTGAACAGGATGTCATTATTACAGGAAGTTTGATGGCATATTATACCGAGTGGTGCTGGGTTCAATTACTGGGTCAACCTTCGGAAATTATCTGAACATAAATGGAAGAAAAGCTTGGCCTAAAAATATCTGAGAACAATTGTCCGTCATTTTTGTCAGTTTTGGTTTGAACAGGAACGGGTTTCGGCGTTGTGCCATCATCAGTGTCCTTCTATATAGCTAAATTAATTATAATTTTCAAAATAGTTAACAAATTGGTTTTATTCACCTGCCTGCGACTGTATGTAATACATGTTTATGTGTATATGTAGGTATCAAGTAATGAAAAGTCACCGGAAATATGCTGTTTCGCCACTATTCTAAGGGCGTTTCAGAATAAACAAACAACAAACACAACTTCATTCACATACATACATATGTATGTATCCATAAATAGTAACAATAGCCGGTCCCAATAAGTCATAAATCTTCACACAAAACAAAAAAAAAAAGAACACATTTTTCGTGAGTAGATAGGAAATATGGGCATTTCCTGGAAACTGTCAACCAAGACAACAAATGAAAAACTTATTTTAGCTGAGGTACGCCATTGATGGAATGTATGAAAAATAGAAAATCGATATACTTACTTAATATAAACATCCCTGCAGTAATATTTCGAAATAGTATCTACAATAAAATAGTTGAAATTCGTAACCACAACGCAGGAAATGCCCTCATATACATACTTACATATATCATTGAAAACATGTAATGATGTTTGTTGTTTTGCCTAGGACAATAACAAAAGCCCAAACAATCTCAATAACAATCCAAAACATAATTACATATGTTGTTGTTGTTTACGAATATTTATACGTTTGCTTCATGTTGCTGATAAAACTAAATATAAAATTTCAAATTTAAATATACATAATTATCTGAAATTAAGTAAATAAACTGTTTAATACTGTCCATGGCAACAAGCGTTTAGTATTTTAAGCTAGATATATGTATGTATAATTGCATATCTTTTCGTATGAATGTTTGTGTATGAGCAAACAAATTTTGTAATTTTATGTTATTGTGCACTTTATTTAATTATAAACACTTAACTGATTTTACTTGCAGCCGAAATCACTTTAAAGTAGCCGCATTAAGCAATAAAAATAATTCCTTAATATAGATGGATGATATCTCTTATTATTTTTAAATAATAATAAATCAATTAATAACAAATGGTCTACATTTACATACGAATACATTGAGTATGACAGCATTGGAGTCTTGTTGTAGCACAAACATGACACTGCGACAGTGTCCCCTCTAATGACCCCATGACGAAAAATTTATTTATAACTTACAGTGATCTATAGTGAATGCGTTTTGGGTTTTGTGATAACAATTGAAGAAATATTTCGAAAATAAAGACGAATAATAAAAATTTGTTTGAAAAAAATCGAGTATTCTATTTGAAAATGAGGGATGAAAACCATTTTTTCCAAATGCAAGCTGGTCAAAAAACATACTAGCCATACAAAATGCTATCGAATTACACAAAAAAGAACAAAAGTTTTACCAGTAAAAAAGTTAAGCAAAATAATGCAATAAGCAGAGTTCGAAAAATCGGGTAAAGCTTTTTGTTTCAATAAAAGTAAACTTGTAGTCAGCTGAAAAATACTTCACTTTACCCACACCATACAAAAGTAAATTGTCAGCTAAAAGATATGTATGACGAAGGAGAGACCAAACTGGCTGAACTAGTGAACTAATAGTTGACTTGTACGAGTAACTAACTGACTTCCGTGGAAGGTATTTCCATATACTGTTTCTAAATTGATTGATAAAATTTCTTGGTATAAGAATTTTGAAAACAGATTAATTTAAAAATTTTGAACGAACACGGAAAATTTAAAATTCATATCGGTTTCTGTGTCCGATCAGGTTAGATCCGATAAATAAGTTACGTCGTCGGATTAAATAACATTGAAACAAACCAAACCATGCCATATCGAACAGACTGATCACAGAAAAAAAAATTATAAAATGATGGAGTCATATCATCAGATCACACGACGAAATCAGATGACCCAAGCGGATAAATACGAAATCAAAGCTATTTTTTTTTTTTTCAAGGTGAAATATTTTATATTCCCGGATCAAATAAATATTGCAGATGATCATCACATCACATGATCACATCAGGTGATCACATCAAATAATCACATCAGATGAATAAAAACCCAGATCAAGACAGATGATCAAATAGGATGACAAGATCATATGATAATCAAATAAGACGATTAAAGTTGGTGGAATTATATTATAGACTTGTAAGAACGGTCAAATTGATTTCATAGACGAAATGAAAAAATCAGATGACGCAACTGGATGTCGTAGTACGATAAAATCAAATGAGTAATACGCATATAAGACAAATTATATTTTAAGTCAGATGAGCATTTAATCTGATTAGATCAGATAATTATTGCATATGTTCAGATCACAAAAACATATGAAATGATCACATGAAATGGTCAAATCAGATAAATAAATGATTATCAAATCAGATGATCAAAGCAGGTAAAATGAAATTATAGACTTGTAAGAATTGCCCCTTAAAAAAGCACGATAGACATTATCACATGTTTGAATCATATCATATGAACAAATTAGATGAGTCAAATAAGCATTTCATGTGATCACATCCGATGAGTATTGCAGATTTTCAGATCAGCAGAACATGTCACATTATCACATCAGGTTAACAAATCAGATGAATAAGTAAATATATCAAATAATTTTTTTTTTTTTTTAAATCTGAAGCGGATATGATCAGACAAAATTATCTATATACATATATTATTAGGCATATCAGCAATTCGACTCAGACGAACATATCCCATGACCACATCAGGTGATAAAATTTAATATACGAACTAGAAGATCATGTCAGTTGATCAAGTCATATAATATTCATTATGATGAAACATATATACATATCGCACACACATTTTTTTTTTTGCAAGTGGCTAGATTATTGTCGATATAATACTACATTATTTAGATAAAATGATCAAACGATGAGATTCCGAGGCTAATTCAAATTATCATCAAAACAAACCAAATCTAATCGAATGAAATAAATAATATAACAAATATTTAAATCAAATCGGGCCTTGTGTACACCCACGTACATACATTTGTTGACAGTTATATACATTAATCTGTTTTCCATAAATGCAGAGCAAACAAACAATACCAAACAAACAACTAAAGAAAATATAAAAAATAACATCACAACAGCACTGATAACTGACATTCAATGAAAAGTATTTGTATGTACACACAAATATTTTCGTTCTCGCCACTTATCAATGATAGCCAGCAGGAGCAGCGTGCAATCAGCTAATGCTTTGTTGAAAACCATTCAACCAATAAATTTGATACTTCTTTACAATTATTAATAGAGAAATTTTCATAATTGTTGAATGTGATACTATTGAGATGTAAACAATGTACCAATACTTATTTATGGGCAGCCAACAAAAAAAGGTGACATTACTGCTTGTTTCGACAAATAATAGCTAAGTCTTAGCCAAAATTAAATTGGCGCGACAGTCATATAGCTTTAGATCACGGTGCTACTAAAAATGTTTGGCTGCCGCTCACAGGTTTGCAGCAGGTTTTGATTTATTGTTATTTTTTGGTGGGTATGGTTAAGATAATGTGTGCATTAGACTGGACCAAGCACAACTTTTTTATTTTTTTTTATTATTTAAATTGTAATGATGTTATTTTTTAGATACAATTTTTTAGGACTAATTCAATTTTTACTGAAAAACTACAAAACCTTCAATATATCTAAACAAATTTTGCTAAATCGAATCAATTTTAGTTGGGGGTTGGTGTTAGTTCCTCGATAAAAGTTTGGTGTGTGGTGATATTTTTGTTTTTTTTTCAGGCTAAGCTCAAACCACGAACCACTAGTGGAATTCTGAGTAGCAATTTGATGTAGGTTGAGAGAATTGAACTATGAATTCGCAGGGTATACAACTATTGAGCCGGAATAAGTTTGAATGTCGTATGGGATTCCTATTATTACCAGGGAGTTAAACCGGTTAGTATAACGTTTCGGGTTGGATTTCGGTTCCGATTTCGATCTGCAACATTTATTTCGGTTCCGTTTCGCGGAGATTATAGATTCTATATAATATGATTAAAAATATTGTTCAAACTAGATATGTATGAATTTTCTTCAACCAAAATAAATTCTTCCATGATTTCGACTAATAATATCGATACAAAAATTATTTAAGTTTATGTAGACATTAAAAAAAAAAAAAATCTTTTAGCACAGTCTAGTGATTTTTGTATATTCTCGCATAAATCAGCAGGCACTTACCTAAATCTAAAAGCAAATAAAAGGAAGTGGATAGCTAAATAAAGAACACGATAGATTGCTTCTATGGATTCACGAATAGGAGAAACACAAAACATTATTAATGGGAATAGGTTAAATGGTGCAAAATTAAGTAAAATTGATTGAGTCCTAAGCCTGTCAGAGACATATTAAGTAATTTTGACAAAATGTAAGGCTTATTGAATGCAATCTATAAATACATATACATATATACTTACACACATATATACGTCGATGAATTTGCAAATGCCATGGAACGAAAAGTGGGGCTATTTTGAAGATATGTAAAAAAAACTTTAAGAGATGGCATGGCTAAGGAGACTTACTCTGAGTATAAATAAATAAGAAACATACATAACTTTTCGGAATAATGACAACTAACATACTTTTTTTGGCCTTTGAATAAGAAGGAGTTTATTTCTGACCAAATATCGGCAAACTCCATATTCCAATGCAAACGAAATTCAAATGGCCAACACAAATGTTTATAGAAAAATATCAAAATATGTAATAACTAAAATTTTCTGTAATCAAATACTTAGAAATAAAAGGACTGCAAGTTGATTACATTGAATTTAATTATACACACCAGTCACATAAAAACTAAATTATTTCTGATGCATGATTATTATTCCGGCTTATTAATTTATGGCAATTGGCTATAAGATTCATACTAGCTGTGAGCTATTTGCAGCTTAACATAACATACATATACATATATATACATATATTTACACATACATACATACAAATAAAACACTGTTTGCTTTTTACCTTTTTTCCAACTTGCCGATTGAGTTATAGCTGCTGTTTTTGTTTTGGACACATAAATTTTCCAACTGCTTGCCAATAAAATGAATGCGCGCGATTGCCAAAGGCAATAGCAATGCTATCCTTTTCGATTCGTATACCTGGCTAGCATTTTTACTTTGAAATGGGAATATCCAAGAAAAATTACAACGTCTCTTTTGCCAAGAAGCAATTCGTTCGATAAGAACGTGGCCAATAATTTTCGACACAAAAATTCATACATCCGCACTTACCAGCGTGTTACACCTCCCAAAGGCTATGCCTTGAAGAAAATTATATTGGTGTTAGTTACACGTCTATGTGTCGTGATAGGAAAACTTTTTAGATATTAGGAATTATTGAAATACTAAAACAGCAACTTCACACTTTAATTTTCGTTGATGTTTTTGCAAAAATAAGCAACGAGTAAATGCAAAAGCTGCCAAATTCTTAAATGTCAGATATGGGTGAGTTCTTAGCGCTGGGAAAGTAGCAACGCTTATGAGTTTAAATTGAACAAATAGTTTCTAAGTTTTTCGTTCTTAGTTTTTTGGAATGGAAAATGGATTGATAAAAGTCATGTTTCAAATTTAATTTATTTGAAACTAACTTCAAGTTAACTTCTTCTAGGCAGATTAAAGCTAATTATAATCAGCTAATTTCTAGTTGATTGATTTGAGTCCACTTTTAGGTTTTGAACCTAGGTGAGCTTCTGTGAAAATCATAACGCCAACCTGATGCTCAAAAGCTACAAAGATTGTGAAGGAGCTTCCTTCTCTGATCTCTTCAATGGAGAATCTGTTCAAAATGATCAGCAAAGTCACAATTGGTATCTATCTCTCGGAGCCGTTGGAATCTAAACGAATTTTAAAGCCCTTTCTTCACCGACAACAGCTGATGAGCTGGTTCTAACCGGCCAATTCTGTGTTCTTGATAAATTTGTCAATCTTAATAAATAATAAAGAAAAAATTATTTTTATCAAGTGTTTTTGAATTTTGCGTCAAAGCCAAATATTATTTTATTCAAATAAATTTTTATAAATTTTTTTTTTACGGAGAATTCAAAACACTTGATAAAATTATTTTTTTCCTGAATATTTATCAAGATTGACAAATTTGTCAAAAGCACAGAATCGCCTTGTAGGAGTATTTAAGAAAAAGAAGAAGACAGTTCGACTGCGTGAAATTTCATAGAATCCAAAAAGTTATCATCACTAAAGTTTAGTACGCACTCCCATCCTCCTAAACAGCGCTTTCAAGTCACAGCGAGTTTAGACTTCCATTTACCAACTGCAATCACCTGCTTGCACAAGCTCTTAAACGCACACTTGTATGATACGATGTACATAAAATCTTACATAAATATATACATATGTACATATTTACTTGCATCGGCAAGTTGTCACCCCAAAATCTGCATGTACTTGGTTTTCGTCGTTGAGTCTTCATTTAATTGCCAAATATTTGCCAGCTCTGTGTTTTGCAATTAAACTATGAGCCAGTACAGTGGGAAATGTTACTTTGTCACAAACCTAAGAGGCACCAAGTAGCACATAAGTACTTATGGTTGGTGGCATCGAGGCAAAGAAAGTGGTTTGATGCGGTGCCGCATAAATCATTAAGCACAGTAGGCCCAGAGGAGATGCTTTGAAAGGGGACCATGTAGGTAGCAGTGAATGTCGTCATGCAAGCACAAGCTCCGCAAGTTGCCGAAGAAGAATTATAACTCTGGCGCGATTGAAGCCTCAAGGTGCCTAGGTCATCAATTAAAAGATTTGGATCAGAATGATTGTTTTCTCAATGTTTCAAAAATCTTTACTGTACATTTTTAGGGAACTTAGCTCATAGTCCGTTTCTAGAATCAGTAAGTTATTGAGGTAGGTATGCCCATGATTCTGGATGCATATAGGTTAATCAGAAGTGACAGATAGCTATCCTACAAGGTTTGACCTAGCGGAAGCAGTTTTCAGTGATGGGATGACAAGCATCAATGTCTATTGCAGGTTTAGATCTTGGTAACCTCTATGTGAAGCAATAACATACAACTTTTTGGAACACAATTTTAGAGTCGAGTAAAAAGACGAATTACCTACTCTAGAAAACAAATTTGCCTTACCTGAACTTGTATGTCTGATGTTACGTCTTAAGGCTCAATCGACAGCTAAAATTTCTTAAGAATTCCTGGGTGTTACAGCAGTTTAGTAGGACTCTTTGAGAGAAGCGATCTTCATTTTCTCCAAAAGTTAAGTAGCTATCATCGTAGTTCCATTTCCGGTTCCACGTTTGAGTTACAATTTGTTATAAAGCCAGATTCAATACCATTTCGATTCCTACAATACACACACAAAAAGATATTTAGTTTATTTGCAAAAGGTGTGAACTATTAAGTGTCGGTAATACTACCAGGCAAATAAACATTCATACAATCGTTAAATTGCATACTCGTATCATAAAATACACATAAGGGCAGCGCCATGACGGGTACATTTCACCCTGATGAACTCACAGCTGATGCCATTTTGACTCGTACACAGCAAATATGTAGATATAATGACAAGTGGAAATTTTCTTACTGCAAAACTTTTCATATTTTGAATACAATTTTACGTTTATGTACGAAACTTTATAGCTTTAGTTGGATACGTACGTAGGTAATGTGACCTTAGACATTTGCCAAGCCGCACCGGTGCAAAAACGTGCACACATACATATGTAGATAACTTACATATGTATATATATGTATGTATGTATGCAATTGAAAATAACAAGAGACACTTGAAAATATTGAAACTTTATGTGTGGTTCAGAAATCAAGCAAGACACTCATTTGAAAGTATGCCAGCTTAGATAGTTTGCTTTTGCTAATATGAAACTTTACGAATGTGAATTTATTGCACTTGTGAAAACTTTTATTTGTTAACTAGCAGGGTAGCAGGCGTCGCTCATGTGCAGATACAGCTTTTCTAGAATTTTGTTAAAGATGTGTGGATGGATGGATAAATTCAAACATTTAAATTAGTAAATTTCTTTGGTACGACACTGTAAATATATTTGAAGTTATGTTTCAATTTAGCTGAAATTAAAAACTAAAAAAAAATAAAAATTTTAAAAAAGTAAACAAAAATTTTATGGCCGAACGCTTTGCTAGTTTTTTAAGAAACTAAGTGCATTTTGTCTTACATGTGTAAATTGGAATTGTTGGAAAAAATTTTTTCCTATAGGTTAAGAGATTAAATACGTACTTTATATTTTTTGTTTATAATGTGGGATTGTTGAGTTAAAACAGAGCAACAACAAATTGGCTCAAATCAACTCTACAACTTTGTACACATATTCTCTGTGATCTGGAAGGGTTTGCAGAGATGATATTGTTTCGATAAATTAATATCGAAAATAAGGTTGCCCAAAATCTCAAAATTTACATGCAATATGGGTATAAAATGAAAGTGGAAGTCCCCAGGTTTCATTGAAGTTCGATATATTTCGATAAATTTATCGATAACTGAGTTATCGGTCAAAGTGTGTTTGCCCAAAAACCTTAAAATGATCATACAATATTGGTATCTAAGGAAAGGGGAAGTGCCCAGGTTTCATTAAAGATCGATATAATTCGATAAATTTGTCGATAACTAAGTTATCGGTCAAAATGTGATGCCCGAAAAACTTAAAATTTCAAACGAAAGGGGCAGCTTTGAATCTAACTTTTCGATATTTCGATATATTTATCGATGAATGAGTTATCGGTATAAAATGGTGTTTTTATAAAGGGCATGGCCACAGCTTTCATTTTAACTTTTCGTTATTGTGGTGTATTTATGAACTACTTAAAAGGATCTAAGTGACTGCGAAATTGATTTGAGATACTCAAGTTTAAGGTTTACTGCCTTTTGAAAATTCTTTGTAAAATCTGGGTAGGGCATTTATTGTATGGGAAATAGATGACACTACAATGTCCCAAATGACTCGGATCTCTTTGCCAACAAATAAACACCCTATTTCACTATACAAATATGGGTATAACTCAATGTGACTTAGTTCCTGTTAATTCTGAGCCGTCAAATACAAAATTTTCATGAACATATCAGCAAGATAGCATTACCCGAAGTTGCAAAGGTGTCGAAACGTTTCCCCTACTGCTAGAAGAGCAGTTAAACACACACCAAGTTAATTTGATTTTTTCCAACCAAAGCTGCCTTCGTTTATGGCCTGCTACTTCCTCCGCTTTGATGTGCAGTAACTTTTCTACAGGTAAACAACTGTGAGAAAGTATAATTCGCTGTGACAAAATTTCAACCAAACTACTGGCACCAGTTTCAGCATAAACAAAGTCTCTACCGAAACTGACCAGAACAGTGATCACCAGTACAGAACTCCATATAACCGAAATGCGAGATATGGAAGCAAAAGTAGTAAAGTCAACTCAGTACTACCCGAGTTTTCTAGATTGCTACGCAACGGTAAGTCAACTTGCAGCGTAAACTAAAAGTGAACTAATAAAAGGTGTAGAAAATTACCAGCACAGCTGAAGATAATAAAATATTTTTTCAAAATTTATGTGTTTCCATTTAGTACCTGAAATAAGTTATTACCTAATCAGGTATATTAACTGTGCATTAAAAAATATTACCTTAGCAGCAGAAAAATATAAGCCAAAGCAGTACAACAGCACACGACTGCATTAAAAGTATGACATTAATAGACCTCACCACTCCACTTACGCACACACATAAATATTTGTGACAGAATCAATTTGGCGGTGTGTCCATATGGCTCGAAGCATGTGAACATGTTCCGTAAGCTTCGACTTAAACGATAAATATTAAATTTGGTTTAGCAATTTTTATAGAGACCAATCGATACTCACATGTCTTACTTTCTACAAACAAAGCTGTTCACTTCAAATGATTGGTAAAGAATAGAAAGGTGAAGTGTAAGAGCTTTCATAATAAGCTAAGGTTTAAGCTATTTTTGAAAGCTAAGAGAGTTAAGCCCATGGTTCTAGTTGAAGGACCGTCTCTTGGCTGCTGTAGTCATGAAACTCCGACGAACTTCGTCTATATCGAAAGCAGAAAAAAAATCGAACAACGTGTCAGTCTGCAAATAAAGCCACCAGCCATATTTCTAAACAAAGTGCTACTTTGGATTTAGTTAAGTCTTCTGTTGAAGTTAAAGTCTTCTCTCCAAGAACAATGCTCACATTCTTGATAGTGTACGAGAAGCCTCCAAGATTAAAACAACAGATGAGAAAGGTTCTGCTGATTTTAGTGATTAGCCGTATCAGTTTTAGGCAGGATTATACTTGGGGCAGCTATACCTTTTCTAGATGTACTACAGAACTCATCAAATGCATTTCGGAATAGTCAATTGTACTACAGAAATCGTAGAATTATTTTCAAAACAATCAAGTGTAGTTCAGAATTTATGGTTTCTAAAGTAAAATTGATTATTCTCAAGTACATTTTACAGATCCTGAAGTACAATTTAATATATTTTAAAATATCTATTGATACGTTTTAAATATATGTATTTTATGATTTCTTAAATATCTACTATGGACTATTATGAAATAAATTTAACGATTTTTCAGATGCACTTTCTTTTTACTGGAGTAAACTTGGAACGCGTATAGATATTAATTGTGTATGTCTGAATCCCGAAATTATCTTATTCGACTCCCACGAAAGTAATAACATTTTCTACAAAAATTATACAAACTTCTAGAAGTATAGGTCTTTGCCTATTAACATGCTTTATTTATGTATAAGATAACATTTACAAAAATTATTTTAAAACAATCTGTCAAGCAAAACTAAACAATCACACATTTCCCATAGTAGTTAGAAGCAATACAAAAAGTCTTACATATTTTTTATTTGAATACTTTATTTGTCGTTTCGTTGTAAATTTTCAATCACAATTTTATCAGCAACATTGTTTGTGTTTCCTTTTAATCCCAGCGAGTTGAATGCTTACTTAGTAACCTTATATTTATTGCAATACGATAAGATTTCATTGTAAGTGCAACCCTTGCCGCAGCATTCATCATAAACACCTTGACGACGTCGACGAGTCTTGGCCACTGTATCAAGTTGATCGCTAGGAATTTTATTTAAAAATGGAAAGTTGGCAAACGGAAAAGCAAGCCCATTTTCCAATTCGGCGCTCTCAGACTCATCCCAATCTTGCATACGAAAAACTTGTAGAAAAATGTAAAACAAAATTGAATTCAAACATTATTAATTTTGCAATAATAACTAAAACTATAATTTTTAATTTTTAATTTTCTAATTTTATTTCATATTTACCATTTAAACCGCCTGTACGCTTAAATTTAGTATTGAATCCATGTACACAAATTGTGCTGAGCACTGCATCCAAAGTGGGACCACAAGCTGCCTTCTGGCCTATACTCAATTGCAAGCTAGCTATTAAAGCAAGCAGCAAAGCGCAGATTTTAAGCAATAATGCCATAATTTATTATTATTTTATATATGGCTTAGTGTTGGTAGAAGCAAAAACTCTGCTCTGCTCTGGTTGGAAGTGTATGTAATAACTGATCAAATTATGGTTTCTAGTTGTCTTTTTATACTCGAAGCTCTGAATTCAAAAATAGCTCAGGTGTTTAATGGGGTATAAGAAGAAAGTTACATATTTGCATATGTCAATTTTATTTACTTTCGATGGTTAAGACAAGTAGGTGAATTTGTAATATGCTGTATATTTTTAAGGACATACACGCACATACACGTACATAAATTCTATATATATGTTAAAATAATGAAGATGAGTGTACATAAATTACAGCGAGAATGGAATACTTTCACTGCAATGCGTCTCATTCTTAAACTCACTCCTTCTAGCAACATCCACTTTCACTTTCTAGTGCCAATCCGCACCTTAACTCCTTCTAAATTAGACATAAACAAATACAATACTTAAGAGGTGTTGCGGTAAACGAGAATATCATGAAGTACTTTCTCTACTCGAAAACAAAGTCAGCTCGTTTGTATCTTTCACACGTCCCTTCTGAAGGGTAAAACTATGTTAATGTGAATAACGATTTTCAGATTTAACACTGAAAATAGTTTCAACCTGAACATGTAACTGAAAATCATTCTTGAAACAAGTGTCAAGTACAAACATTGCACATAACAATTCGTCCTGATAAAACGAATTCAAGTGTTGTTTTTCGGACAGTAATATTATTGCTTTAGGCAATAAATACATATATAATAGATTGACCATAAATAACAAACACGTATCCATTCATTAGTATGCTACTTATTTCAGCTATTAAGATAATCATTATTGCTTCCAGCTTCACGATAATATCGTATATACATACTCAATAAAAACGTTTAGTTTTCTTTCCACGATTAAGAGAAAACAATTGGCCTACACTATGTATATAAAGAATTATTTCCCTACTTATAATTTGTATAGATATACTATCACATATATTACAAAAACGTTGTACAAATATCAGCACAACGACATAATTAAGGTAATAAAATATTTACTGTTGACATAAATTTGTATCTCAGCTGGATGAGAGATGTTCGATGTATGTATACTTGCATTAGACTGATCAAGAAAAAGTGTATTTATATACATAAAAATTAAATTGAATATCCTTCGAGGAGATAAAAATAAGCAGAAACCGGAACAAATATATTTTAAAGATAACAAAGTGCAAAAGAGTTAGTTAAACTTAAGAAAATTCTCAAGATCAAAAAAATGCTATGCTTTTCTTTCTATGTATATGTTATTTTTTTCAGAAATTATTATTAACGTGAAAGTTATGAGCGAGGTATTTTGAATTCGAGCACTTTTAATATAATCAAATGATTCCGAAGCATATTTTATCTCTTATAAATGGTTTCTTTGCTAAAAAGTAGCCATGTAGCGCTTAAATTAAGGTATACTCACTCTCTACTTTTTAAATTGAGACTTTTGAGATTAATATGGTGTGAGAGAGGATAGATATAGGTAGACACATATTGAGCAAAAGTCGAATTAAATTTTTATAATCAGTCTAATGTAATTTTTAACTAAATAATTGTTAATGCTTAGAATTAAGTGCCCGTTAATGGAAAACAAAATTTTGAGAATGCTCATAAATTTTGACAAAATCCACTCGATTCGATAAAATGTTTATTGGCTCCAAAAGTGTCCTTCATATAGAATATATTTTTAGCATTCACAAAAACATTTTTACGGAGATAAATTGATAGCAAATAGTCTATTAATTTTCTATTAAAAGAACATACATATTAGTCACATATCTCAACATTTATGTATGTACTCATTAACAAAACTCTTTCAATATTCATTGTTCGACCATTTCGCAAAAGAGACTCAAGACTCTTAAAATATTCTCTGCAGTTTGATGACAAGAGTTCTGATTCATTGCAAGTGAGAAGTGAAATATTATTGGTAATATACAAAATAATGCAGCTGCTCTCTAAAGAACACTCTATTTTTTATATGAATTCGTTGCTGACCTTATAATTTTTTTTTAATGGATACTTGAATATATTGAGATTTGTAGTCCTCCCCTAAATTATTTAAAAATGTATTGTAAAATTTTACAAAACTTTGAAGCAAAATGTTTTATTAAAATTGGTAAAAAAATGTATTTTTAGCATTTTAAGGAAATTAAGCTTCGTTCATTAAATTTCTTTAATAATTTGAGCAATATCACGCGACCGTCCTGCAGCACTAAAAATGTCGCGCTGAGTTATTTGCGCTCAAATATAATGTCTCGCTATAAAAAATTGGCATATAATTCATGCCAAATGTGGTTATGAACATTTTGTGCCGTGATCGTGGTGATGGCAAAGAAAGTCGTTTTATACATACCTATTTGTGAAAATATACATAAATAGTTAAACGCATTAGAAATTGACAAATTTAAGGCCTAAGTGATATTGAAATTCATAGTTTAGTAATATGCATCTCGGTTGCTCTGAAAGCTACTATCACTATCACTATCACTATCACTACACTATAACTATCACTATCACTATCACTATCACTATCACTATCACTATCACTATCACTATTACTATCACTATCACTATCACTATCACTATCACTATCACTATCACTATCACTATCACTATCACTAACACTATCACTACACTATCACTATCACTATCACTATCACTATCACTATCACTATCACTATCACTATCACTATCACTATCACTATCACTATCACTATCACTATCACTATCACTATCACTATCACTATCACTATCACTATCACTATCACTATCACTATCACTATCACTATCACTATCACTATCACTATCACTATCACTATCACTATCACTATCACTATCACTATCACTATCACTATCACTATCACTATCACTATCACTATCACTATCACTATCACTATCACTATCACTATCACTATCACTATCACTATCACTATCACTATCACTATCACTATCACTATCACTATCACTATCACTATCACTATCAATGTATATAACAAAATTTTTTAAGCGCCTTTGTGTGTTTCGAACCTAACATGACTGTGCATCTTCTGCGCACCTACTTGAACAGAACTTTCTTTAAACTGCACGCGTTTGGTGAAGAAATTTTAGCCACATTATTGGTATCTACTTATCATTCTCATTTGCTGCCAATGGTTCAGTTTTTGTTCTTCACCAAGCCATGCCAAAACCGTCACACCAACACAACGAACATTGTCGCATCGATGGTTGCATAAATGACACTTGAAAATTTACGACTTATTAGTTTCCGCCCAAACCGCGCTCAAATTTTGAACAACGAGCAAAAGTGACTATTTTGTGCAGCTTCAACGCCTTTTCGTTGCATAAGAGGACAATGCTTCGCTTGATTTGGCAAGCTCTGAGCTACGAGGCACATTGAGACGTGAAACCGTTGATTTTTTCTCTTTGTTCTATAGATATCACTTTACTTACGAAAATTGCTAAAAATATTTATACCATAATTTACACTGACAACATCGTAGTAAATTAAGTAAAACATTTTATTTTATATCTTACTTCAGTTCCTCTGCTACTACTATCTATCATTTAATGGTGATTGTTTGCAGACAATCGTGCAATAAATTGTTGAATTTGAAAGATTGGTATCACAAATTACTAAAGATTTTATGCATAAAGGTATGCTTCTATAAGTTTTTTTCGATTCTGAAATTTAGTACAGAGTAGTTAAGTATGGAAGTTTTAGTGTCTGTTCATATTTGTTTTGCTGTAAGTCAAAAAAAAAAAATAAAATGTGAAAAGTAGAAGAAGTCAAAGGAAAAGAAAATAAGTAAAAGAAAAATATCAGAAAAATAACGGGGAGGAGGAAGGATGAGAGTAACAGCAAATAAATTATATAGCATAAAGCTTTCTTTTGCATTTCAACCATTTCTAGTTTAATTAAATCTCAGCGCAGGATACAAAACATCAATGCTACATGGCACTCAAACATTTTTTGGGTTAAACGCTCGTATTTTGTCACTATTCTAGTAAACATTTGAATGTTTTTTTTGCGAAAAATCTCTAAAATCTTTTATGTATGTCAAGTATTTGCAAAATTTTCGTTATCTTACAGCCAGCGAGCTTTTAGCGAAATTGCAAACTGCTGCTTTAGGGAATATCAGCGCTTCAAAATTATGTAGCCTTCAAAAGTTCTTTAAAATAGTCTTCAATAGTAGAGCAGGAAAATGTTCGTTGAAGCTCCGAATATATGTTCACTAATTCACATATGTACATATAAACGGAATTGAAGTTTTTTTTTCACCCAACAAACATATCGGTATATGTTTTTAAAAATAACTTAAAGTAAGCAATATAAGAAAGTTTCTAGTTTGGTTAAAGCTTTAAATTGAGCTTTAAGCTTAATTTCGAAAACGAATTTATATAAATCATCAACTGTTTAACTGAAAGGATAAGTTATACAGCATTAAACCTACTGTAAAAATTTGTATGGGCATATATCAATAGTTTTTTTTAATTTGAAATAACTGACAACTTAGTAAAAACCTCCCAAGTAGCAAAACTTATGTAAAAAGCTTATGTAGATAATATCAGCACATAGCAAACAAGCTCCATGTAATAGCGGATATCTAAAGAGAAAACAAATATAATAAAACTATATGGCAACTCTAGGTAGTAACCTTACATAGAAACATTTTTGGTTAGTTTTGTAAGTTGCGTTTAAATATACTCACATGTGAACATATTTACATCCTCAAGTCACAGCTCTCACTAGTTTTGAAACTAATGTAGTATCTATATATTTTATGTGACATATTTACACACACATCCGTACGTATCCTTAAAATGCTATTTCCGTAATTCCAAAGTACAACATTTAAGACACGAATATATTTAGGTCACATTGCTTTTATGTCAATGCAATATACCTTATCCCGTACAAATGGCTGAGGTGCACGTTGTCCTACATATTGGATATTGTCTGTGAAAGTGAAAACCCGCATAACTGCAAGGGTATTTGTGTCAAGCATTTATTTGAAATATATTCAAGCAGTGGAATCACAAGGTGAAGCAAATGGAATTGCAGGAAAGATGTACGCTATTTGGAAAATGAGTGAATGGGATCTAACTGCAAATTTTATTCGTTGAGCGACAGCACTAAAGCAGTTGGTAGACGGAACGGTCTGCAGAGGACAGACCACTGTAGAAAGGTAACATCTAATCAGATGACTTTGGAAGTAGGAAAAGACAGTTGTCCGATAAATGCTGACCTCTACGCGCTTCCGAGGACGAATACCACAAGAAATTGATATCAATCAACTGTCACGCAGTTCCTCCTCTATTCGATTATGGTAGTCATCCTCTTTTGCTTGAGTATTTCATTTCCACTAACGTCAAGTTTCTTAAACTTTTTTCTACCTTCCGTTGTATATTTTTATTCCATTGCTACATTTTTGTTTTATCTTAGTAATTTTTAAATGATTGCGTTAGGAAGTCGAAGAGTTTAAGAAAAATGTAGAAACACTAAAAGGAAGACAGGAATAAAAGTGAATACCTACATAAACTTTTGCCGACGCAGCCTTTAAGGCTTTACTTACATTCCCTTCAGCTTAACTAAATTCCTCACATTCATGTAGCAACGTATTCCACAAAACATCGCAAAAGGATGAAAAATGTGTTTAAAAAAGAAAAGAAATACTAATGATAATGTAGGTCAAATGTAGGACAAGATATATTTTTCATTTACTTATGTCTGTCTCTATACTGACGCAGCTGCTTTCAATTTGTGCAACAGTTGGGAATGCTAACTTTTATAAAGATTTTCGGGATTTAAGATAAAAATGCGCGATCCTGATATCAGGAGCGCTATTTAAAGCTTCGTCTGCTACAACGGTTCAGCTACACTATAGAGCAGAAATTGTTTAAAAAACTTTTCAAATTTGAAATAAATAGACAATTACTTTAAGCTGCTTTAATGAATTTCTTTTTTAATATTTTGTGTATAGCTTTTCAAATAAAAATTAAGGGCCTCACTCTGTATTGCGAACGAAAGCTCAGACGAACGATACGTCTCCTAACGATTTCGTCTAGCAGGCGTATTCTCTATCATTTTCATTTGCCTATGGGTCTTTGACAACTAATTTATTTTATTTGAAATTTTTATTTTTTTTCGTTTGCTATGATCGTCTTACATATTACAAATATTCGAAAGATGCGTCTCTGAGGCGAAACGAAAGTTCGTTTCGTGATAGAGAATGAGGCCCTAGGCTCATTCAATTTTGGGGGAGATTTTGTTAAATTCCGATACATTTAAATAAAAAAGAGTCGAATATATTTATGTGCAGTTGCGTTCACAATAATAGTAGTGAAATTAAATTGGATTTTTGGAAATACTAAGAAGCTGTGTTTTTAATCAATTTAGTTTAAACAGAATTTTAAAAGCTTACATAAAGTTCACAAAAGTTGATTAGCCCTTTGATGTCAAATGTTGCTTATAGGCAACATTTCCTCTTTTCGGTTATATTTCCTACAGGGTGTGTTATTTTTGCTAACGGTTTTTTTTCCAATGAAATTTGTGTTTATAAGCATTTCTGTACGAAGTTATATTTTGAAGAACTTTACAAGTGTTTAACTGCGAGGTAGTTGAAATAATGCTCAAGCGTGTGCAGAAGAAAGTGAAAAAAGCGGTTTTACAAAAATTCATATAAAAAAGTAAAGACTCGAAATTTTTTCTGAAAAATTGAATTCTATTATAAATAAAAGGTAAGTAAATTAAATAAAGTTTGCAAAACTTTAAAAAATTGTGAATTGTTTTGTGAGGAATTTTATGAACATAATGTTGCTTATAGGCAACATTTGTCTGTAGTAGCACAGAAGGAAATGATATGAATAATTAGGTATTTTTTAGAAATGTGCCCAAAAGGTCTCACAGAATCCGAAATAAAACAAATAATCAATTTCGATTGGAGTAATTCTGATGATGAAGAAAGTGACGAAGAAGAAGAGTTATATGATTCCAATTTGGAGAGCGCCATTGAAGACTCAATTGACCAGGTACATACATGAGTGCTATCACTTTTATTTCTATCAAATCTATCTAATTATCGTACAGGTAAGGGAAAGAGGAGAAAACGTCGAAATGAACTTGATTACCAGAATTGTAGAAGAAGATACGAATGCCGATGAAGAAGTTGATAACGAAGAGGATACAGAAAACAGCATTACGCAAAGTTTTGACAAAATCGATCTGGATAGTTTGAGATGGAGGAACTATAGCCTACCAGAATGCGATACTTTTTGGAAAGAGGAAACAATTTCTAGGGAAGTAAAAGATCCAATAAAATATTTCAATGAGTTCTTCGATGATGAAATTATAAATAAGATTTGCATCGAAACAAATCTTTATTCGATGCAAACGAAAGGCGTGGTTCTTAACTGTTTACCATTCGAACTCGGACGATTCTTTGGCATACTTCTTTATTTAGGAGTAATACAAGTTCCAAATTTACGAATGGCTTGGACTCCGAATTTCAGATTATCAGCTGTGGCAGATTCCTTATCAAGAGTACGCTTTGAGAAAATCAAAGAATCTTTTCACATAAATGATAATACTCAGCAGCCGGAAATTGGATCACCTAATTACGACAAGCTCTATAAAATACGACCATTGCTTAATAAAATTAAAGATAAATGTAACAAAATAGATCAGGAGGAGTACCAAAGTATTGATGAGCAGATGATCAAATATAAAGGGCGTGACAGTCTAAAACAATATCTCCCAATGAAGCCCAATAAGTGGGGTTTTAAAATGTTCACAAGAGCTGGAGTTTCAGGTATCGTATATGATTTTGCTCTCTATGTAGGAGAAGGAACGTGTCCATCTCTCGGCTTGGGAATCTCCTCAGATATTGTGTTGCATTTCGCTTCTAATGTCCCAAAAAACAAGAACTATAAATTATTTTTCGATAATTGGTTTACTTCCATCAGTTTGATGGTTGCGTTAAAAGAAAAAGGTATTTTAGCAGCGGGAACAATTAGAAGCAATCGAATGAAAAACTGTAACCTTTTGAATGAAAAAGAGCTTTTGAAGAAAGGTCGGGGAACGTCCGATTTTAAATTTGAGGCAGTACATAATTTAGTTGCCTGTCGCTGGTATGACAACAAGAGCGTTCAGCTAGTCTCGAACTATATAGCTGAAAATCCAGTTTCAGAATGTAGACGCTGGTGTCGTAAAGAAAAGAAGTATATAAATATACCTAGGCCTGCTATTGTGGAGTGTTATAACAAGCATATGGGAGGCGTAGACCTAGCTGGCATGTTGTTAGATTTGTATAAAATCAACCACCGTTCTAAAAAATGGTATATGCGTATTGTATACTGGTGCCTCAACACAGCCATTGTCAATAGCTAGCTGTTGTATAGAAGAGATCTGAAGAATCAAGAAGGAACAACTAAACATATGTCCTTGTTAAATTTCCAATTATCGATAGCAAACGAGCTCCTACACGCGTCTGATAATACGTTAGTGAACCAACGCAAACGAGGTCAACAACCCGCTCAAGTAAGGAATCAGATTCACCATCAGCTTCTTCAACCCCATCTAATGTTTCGAATACTGGATCACCAAGTCCATCATCTTCAGCAAAACGAGCATACATATCAAAACCTCCGAACTCATTGCGTCTAAGTGCAGACCACCATTGGGTGGAATAGGGAGCTAAAGGAAGGTGTCGGGTATGCCAAACCAGCATAATAATGTCAAAATGTTCCATATGTCAGGTACACTTATGTTCTAACCCACAAAAAAATGGTTTTATTTCATACCACACATAAAATGTAAAAAAAATTAATAAAAATTATATGAAGTTCTAATTTCGATATTAACTATTTCAATGCTAAACTAATAATCCTATATATCAAACATATTTTTAAACGCGGCCAATTTAAATATGACATCAAAGGGTTAAGCTTTAAAGCTTCATATTAAAAAGTCAATATTTAAGGGCAGAATTCTTAGAAAATCTATGGGCAGGCAGTTTTTAATTTCATTAAATTTTACCACAATAATTTTTCCTTCCACTTAATAATTTCCCCTAATTTTACGGATTTTTTTCCTCGGGAATGTAGGGCATTTTTTTGAATAGAAAATTTGATTCTCATACATGCATTGTACAATAAATCCGTCGTATTTAGCCTTAAGCAAGATTCAAATTCTAAAATAACTGGAAATTCTATTAAATAAATGCCGGGATTTCAGCAAAAGCTCAAAATCCCGCAAGCATTAGTGGCAATACAATAAACATTATTAAATTTGTATGTGTGTGCGTTCATGTGGCTTAGTGGATTTTTTTTAATTTTTTTCTTTTTTTTCATCGACTTTAAGCGGTTTAAATGCTGCGCGTATTTGGTTTGGGTCAAGGAAAGCTTTATGCGCTTGTTATGTTTTTATTAAAAGTCGGAGTTGATTTCTTTTATATATTTTAGCTCGTTTTTCTTTTGGTTGCACTCTGTTGGTTTGTGGTTGTTGTTGAAAAATGTGCAAGCTTATCCGCAAAAAGAAATAACAATTGCTTTTATAATTTTAATATTCAAACATATTTAAAAGCTGTATGTACATTGAGTGCTCGATTGATAGCTTCAATAGCGAGAATGTCCACGATTTAATTACAACTGTAGTAATGCTTTGCCTACTTTCAGGCGCTGTTTGGTTTGTGCCAGGTTGGTAGTGGGCTTTTGGGTTTGTATGTTCTATAATCCCTTATGCTGGGATGGTATCTAGGATTATCACCAGAACTTTTCATTGAATTATTAGGATACTTGCCATAGTGACATTGTTGTTTGAGGGAAAACGAATACCTGGCACCAGGTCTATTGCTGGATTAAAGTTTTGGGAGATGTTTCCATTCGATGTAAGCTCACGCGCTGTTGGTCAATTGGTCTTCCCGGAAATTGAGACATCCCGATAACTGCTTAGCTTCGCCGATACCAAACAATCTAGGATTTTTACGTCTTGTTGATGTATTTCCACTAGCTTCTTGTACAATTGGAAACTTTAGAAAATATTATAGGTACATTCCACCAAATTTTGAGGTTATGTTTAGCTCTCCCTATACTCGTCACTCTGTGATATTTATTTTCAAATGCCTGCTTACTTGTGAGCCTGCCAGCAAATATCAAATGGTGACTTTGGTCTTTTGCACCACTTTAAAGTCATAAATTTATGTTGATCGTAAGCACACATTATGCATAGGGACGTTTCAAAAACTCTTAATAGTACAAAAAATATGTTCTTGAGATGAGCATTAACTTTTCACAATGTCATGTATGTAACTGTGCCTGACTTTTAGTGTTAGGCAAAAATTTTACTCATAATTTAAACCGCCTGCATGTTTGCAACGTACTGATAATAGAAAAGTGCCTGCATAAAGGCAGGAATGCTATGAAGAGATATGTACATATGTGTTGGTACATTATGGTGGTTCGAAGAAATTACAATACAATTTTTTTAATGCTCACTACTTCAATCGGTACAACATAGTCAGTGAGCTCCCCACAACCCTAAGAGTTGGGATTTCATAATTGATGATCACTGTGCCACATTTCGTATCCAACTTTAGTAAAGATCAAAACCTGCAAGGACTATCTCAATTCTCATTAGTTTATAGGTAATATATCCGGCTTTAAGTATAGACTTAAAAAAGTTTCCATACATTTAAGGACCACCCTTATGTACATGCATAAACGCGAATACTTTGTAATACGAATGCAGTTATAGTTATAAGTCCACAACGCAGCATGCATTAGTCTCATATGTACGTAAGTGTAATATTGCATATGTGCGTCGTCATAGAAAAATGCCGTAAGGCTCCTGCAGTGCGACGTTCAACTACTCCGAGAAGTCACTAGTTTAGAGATAAATTTTTTCAAAAAAGTAATATTTAAAAAAAAATTCAATTTTTCGAAAACACTGAATTGCCCCTTGCTGGAATTTTCACTTGAAATCAGTCTTGTTTTTTTTATTTAATACTTCCAGCGCCGCTTCTCGAGCCTCGCGGGGTTGAGTACCTGGAGTCATTCCAATTATGTTCACTTAACGCCATGTGAGTTGCCTGACTAGTCCGCTTTTCATTCATACCATTTTGAGTAGTTTACAACTATTTAGTTGCTTTGACTGCATTAAATGTTCGCAAAGTGTATAGATATGTATGTTTAAATACTAGCGTGCTAATGTAACTTGTATGCTAAGTTTACATGTCCTCTTTTTTGCCATTATATAGCCTCACTCAAACGATAAAGTCAGCATCAATTGGTGGCACAATTGTGTTTCACTTACAACATATGCATAACATATAAAAACATGTACCAAAATCTATGTTGGAATTATGCCTTAAATTATATACCCTCATGCCGGTATTGAGTTAATTTTTTTTTTGGGTGTCATAATGTCAATGGAATTAATGTCACTTTTGTTTTAATTTGTGAATTAATGTCATGAACGTTATCTCTTGAAAAGGGAATTAATGTCAGTGACATTGAGACCGTTGACATTATGACACTGTGCCTTATTTTTCGTAGTTCTATACCATTAGCTATACCTAGGTACTTAGAATGCAATCAAATACCGATTTACGTGGAACGAACGACCATACGAACGGATAGAACGGAATCGATTTCTCATTTCAAGTAATTTTCTGTGCAAAAATTATTTCTTTACGTCATTGCTTACCAAAGTAAAGTACATAAGCTAATAAGTACAGCTGGTTATAATGCACTATAGCGGATTTGTATTTGTGAGTTAGTATGAGTGTACATACATACATACATGTGCAATAATTGCACCACTCGAGCTAGCAAATGTTATTTTAAACCAGTTTATGCACATAATTTTATTACGAACTTCTGTTCTATAGCTGTATACTTCTGACACACATACATACGTACATATGTATGAATGTATACACTGAGTTTCACTCAAAATGGCCGACTTGGTTTTCGAAAATATTTTTAATAAAAATTCATACATTGATTTCATATAAAACATAGATTTTTCTGTCATTGCGATATTTTAAACTAGTGTTTTCGGGGTTAATGGAACATTTTAAAAATTCTTGGAAAATTCCAAAAAGATACTCCCACTTTTTAGGGAAGAATTTCAATGAAATGATTTCGAAATATGCAATTTTGAAGCCTTTTAAATTCTAGTCTTGCCGATTGATTTTCTGCAAGTTTATTTTTCATGTTTATGAGTGTGGATATAAATTTCTTTACTTTCTCAAAATTGTTGTTTACTACACTTCCGGAACTAAGCCGTTCAAAAATATGTTCAGAGTAGTGCTCTCACTTCCTGCAAAACTTTTTTCCTGCTTATATGTTCCACTTTATCATCTTTGAAAACAGAAACGTAACTGAAATACTTATATATGCATACATACATACATACATTTGGAAAACATTTATTTTTGTCGAAATATCTGTAATTATTTAAAGTGCAAACGTATTCAACTCTTCTTTGCACCTTGAAAACTTGAGCTTTCAAATAAATTGAAATCATTCAAATTGGGATAGTTTTATTGGAACTACGCTCAATTAATTTCTAAATATAAAATTTCAAATTTTCAATTTAATAGACGGCTTTGTATAGCTGGTAGGAAATTTTAATAACATATTCAAGTGAATGGACGCTGCCAATGTTTTTAATATTGTGAGTTTTTTATTAGACTGGTTCAGAAAAAATTTTATTTTCTTGCCATGTGATGTGATAGACCAAAGGATCATACTAGTATAGGAAGTTCTTTAACGGATTGCGCTGAGATTTATTTCGTGGATCCCGTTGATGTTAATTTTAGCAGCATGGAACTAACTCCCGGATAACAAAATGAAATCATGACAATCCTAGAATAACTACAATCCAAAAAAGGAAACTGAAGGAAGAGGAAGAAAGCGATGCATAGGAAGTTGTTTCAATGGAATGAAAGAGAAAGAATAAAATTTAATAAAAAGTCTACAAAAAAACATTTTTATTACGGTGTAAGTATGTATACCTGGATATGAGGGGTACAAATTAAAACTGTTCTAGTTACTTCTGTCGACCAATTTCATCAGGAGGCGAACACTGCCGAATACAAATCTTAACCAAGTCCTTATTCACTTCAGGTCTCTAATACGGCATAGACATAAGATAAAGGAAAAGGAATAAATATAAATTTTCAATAATTTCATGATATGTTCAAGTTGAGATATTTGATTGTGACTAACTTTTATTTCCTTTTACCAGGCTACTATATATGTAAACTGCATACAAGTAGTATATAGATTTCATTCTCAATTAATTTCACTTTTAATTGGAGTTGAAATTTAATATTCATTTCCTAAAAATTATTCACAAATGTTGAGAGCAAAAGGGAAACTATTTTTGGTATATAATAAAATATGTACCTTATTTACATGCATATGTATATTGCATATAGTATAGGATGTATTCACTAGTGCTAGTCAGGGCTGTCACAAAAAAAAATTGTTTGGTAACCAAATTTTAAAAAAAAAGTAACCAAAATAATAAAACTTGTGTTTCTACACAGCGTGAAAGTAAGAAAATGCAAAAAGCTTAGAAGTAAGGAAAATGTGCAAGCGGTAACCACGTAACCAAATGAAAAATTGGTAACCATATTGGTGACAAGTAACCAAAAACAGCAGCCCTGGTGGCAGTTGTGATCATTTTATATGGGTTGAAATGTTCACAATTGTTTGAGCATGTGTCATGGAACGACTAATTGTATTTATTTATACCCTAACTATAAGTATGCTATGATATCTGGCATCTGTGTTGCTGTATTTTTCAAACTAATTCTCTTAAATTAAAACTAATTTGTTTTTAAATTTAATTGATTGACTGACCTTCGGTTTGGCCAGAATTATCTATACATATATAATTGTTTTTACGTGTATAGGTTGGCCGTAATGTTGGACAATTCTCCTCAACTGGCGCATTTATATTATAGATAGATAGGATTCCAGATGTGTGTGTCCAGAATTGGAAAAATTTCATAAAACTAAAATTTGTTATAATTTTCTGTGGGCAACCCTGACGGTTCATTTGGGGATTTTTTTATGATCATGATATAGCACGGATATTTAAATTTTCCAGTAAAAAATGTTCCCATAGGAACTGCGCTACCAGTAATTTTTTTTGTAGTTTAAGTATATCAGTTTTCAAGAGAAAAGTATATTATTGTGTAAACTTTAAATTTTTTCTTTAATCTTCACACAAATTTTAATGAACCATAGCTTTGGTTGCAGCTGCCCAATGAAAAAAGGAGATGAAAGAAAGCATTTTTATCAAAGAGCGAAGAGCATAACGGCTCAAAGCGACAAATATTTGGAAAGAGTAAACCGTCAATTCGCAAGAGAAGGCTTATCGTATTCCAAAAAAAAATAACCAGTATCTTCAGCATATTTTTTTTTAAATAGCCACAACTTTTTAGTAAGAAACCATTTTTTTGTTGTATTTGTTGCATACAAATTTCATCAGTAACTGCATAAGAAAAATTTCACTGCATTCATATTTAAATTTCATTTCATATTAAAATTTCTCGAAAAATATTTAAAAATTTAACGGCAAAATCAAAAACTGAAAATGAAATAAGTTTTTTATGCTTTTCTGCGCCTCAAACTACATTTCTATGACACTTGAAATACTTTGTGCTTTTTTTTTTTTTGTATGTCAAAGAATTCAGTACGCCATTGAAAAGCTAGGTGAATGAAACTTTCACTACCAAATGAATGTGTCCCTGTGGGAAAAAAATTAATCTTTTGTGACAGAAGTGAACCAAGTAACTAGGTGTTGTGGGAAATTTTGAAAATTCGTATTATTTCAATTGTGCTCTCCAGTGAAATTCTCGCTTTCAGTATACTCGTATATTCAAAGTTTATTTTATAAAAAAATGTGAGTAGCCTTTTAATTAAAATCACAAAAAACAGGAATAAAGAATAAAATTTTTAGCTCTTAATATAAAGAACTAAGTCATGGCAAAAGTCGGAAATACCTAACTTTTAATCATAGTTAAGACTTATCGCAACTAATAAACTAAGTAGATTTAAATTGTTAGAAACCTCACCGCATTCGTGATTGAAGTTGCCATGCCGTCACAAGTTTGATGATTAAATTGTTGAAGCGTGCCAGTTCAGTACGTGTGGTTTTCTCTACTGGGTTTGTATGCACTTTCGATACTTTGGTAGCTATTTCAGAACGGAACTCTACACACAATTTTTTTCTAGACTACTAGAGTGTATTACTTGACAATCATAACTGTATACATACGTTCTTATGTATGCAGCCGCATATTAGGGTGGGTTAAAAAAAAATTATAAAGAGATATAAATTAACGGCAACAGAAATTCTTTTTTGTTTTAGCAGGAAATATACAAAAATTTGTAGTTTAATTTTTTTAATTATATCTTAAAGTAATAGAAAATAAAGAGCATTCCATTTATTTTATTTTTTAGTAAAATGCAAAAACTTATGCCAGATTTTCCATCTTCAACCCTCTACATGCTTTAGATTTTAGCAATTACTTAAAAAAAAATGTCTTTTGCTTTAGAACTACCTCTTTGATCAATTGATTACAAAAAAATATTCAGGGGGTTACTCTGTATCGCGATGCGAAAGCAAATGCTATTAGCAAGCTGTCAAATCACATAAATTTTTTTTCAAATGCGAAAGAAATATCCACCCTCAAATTGTTGATTTGAATATTTTTAAATTTCAATCAGAATTTTCTTTTCTATAAACATTAAAAAAAATCTATTTTCCAACCCGCCCTACTGCATATCTGCACGCAATTCATATATATTACTGACAACTTTTGCGCATTTCAAATGAAAATTGAATATTCAATATGAGATTTTTTTTTTGTGTCAAACATATCGCTGCACACCCGCACATACGCATACCCTGCACTTTCATTCCAATCGTTTGCCAATCGGCACGCCCCTATACGCCCGTTGCATTACACATATATTCATGCATGCATATGTACATATGTATGTATGTGTATGTTTTCAAATACTGGTACTACTAAACATTGTATGCACTTTCCTTTTGCTCCATTGGTGCTTTAGTTGTTGTGCATACGAATTGTGCATTTTTCATGCTTTTTATGACAAAAATTGCAGTTTTTGCCATTTACATTGTATATGCAGATGATACTTGAAGTTAAACGTTTGATCGTCAACAGAAATATTTTTTCACATGTTTATAACAAATGATTTTATTGATAAGAGGAGCACAAAAACAGAGCATAAAATTAAATTTAAACGAAAAGTTGGGGTGCAACGCTTGTTTGTGCATTTGTTGATAAGAGATATTTGCGCTTTATTGAAAAAGAAGTATGTGGTTCTGTGGTATACCTTCATTGTCAATAATTCCATATTTTGTGGTATACATTTGTAAGTGGGTGTTGCAGGAGGGGAACTCCTTTGTTAACTATAAAATTATGTAACTTTTCTTATCGCCTTTGAGCTATCTTAATGAAATGTGGTATACAGGTTTCTTGGCACCCATATGTGAGCGCTATTTAAAGTTAAATCGGACACTTTTTATATGTATGTAGAATATTTTCAGATTTTCAAGAAAACAGGGATTGATTAAAAGGGACGGTCCTATGAATAAGTATACTGCAATAATTAGAACGATGCGCTGAATCGATTAAGAGGAAGGTTAGTCTCAGAGAACAAATGTAAAAGTCATGTGTTGAAATCATCAGGTAATCAACTATCAACAGATGGTCATCTCAGTCAATAAAGCTAGCCCTAGATACCTCCTATATATTAACTTTACTTTACACTGCTAGTTCATAGCTATCGTTATGCAATGCCAGCTAGTAAAAGCTGCCTCATTGGTCGCCTTTCAATCAGGCACAACATGCTTAGGCATAATTATTCTAACAGTAAAAAATCTTTAAAAATTTTCAAGAGAAATATCATGCTCAAATTGTAAAGAAGAAAAAAACAAATCTGCCAAATAAGAAACTTGTCAAGGTTAAATGCGCCAAATTAATTTCTCAGCTCTTTACTAAAACTCAAAGAAACCCTTGTAATATTAATTATATGCCACTTAACATAATTACTTGCTTCGTGGATTAATTAGGTAGCCATATTCCTTGAAAAATTTAAAGTTTTATAATATTTATTGTAATAAACAACTAAAATTTTATTTGAATTTATGTATTCCATGAAAAATGCCACACATAAAATGCCTAAAAGCTCTAAAGCTTTAAACGCTCTAACAATTTTACAAAAGTTTCTTACTTTCATCGTTTTACTGCATAAAGATTTGTGTGTTCGCAAATTTAATTTATATACCTGTGTACAGTTACGAAGCAGAAGTGAAAGTAAAATATGGTCAAATGTGTAAGTGCTTTGCAAGAAAATATTGCAAGGTTGCAAGGTTTCCTTTGCTGCTTTACCTAAACAATTCAAAATTGAAATAAAATAACAATAAAAGCGTAAAAGTTAAATTAAAATATGAAATACAAAAACAAAAATAAATATACATATAAAAGGAATGAATATTGTAATTAGAACGTGTCTACCGACTGTGCAACATGCAAAGTGGTACACTTCGGTTAAGCCACCTACAAGTATTATAAGGTGCCAAACACCTTTACAAGGTAGATTCTAAAATAGTTGATGTGTAGGCAAAGCAAGAAACTAAATATGTATTATTAACATAAGGGTAGGTGGTTTTGTTACACGCATGCATAGATTTTTCAACATTTTTCAAGTTTGGTCCAACTCTCGTAGCTCGGCAAAAAATTTATCTTTTGTTTCAGGAAATTTCAAAAAATTTCGACATTTTTCTTTGACTTATCGTAGAGACCTCGCAAAACTCTCACAATAAAACATAAAATTTCAGGGAAATCATTTTAGCAAAAAAAAAGTGGCTTAGTCAGGCTTTGAATATTATAACACAGAGTAAGGTGGCCATGGCGTATGAGTAACCAATAGAAGAATTTCACATTTGATTTTCAAATAAATCAAAGTGATTTGTTAACTTGCATTATTTCTGTGACAATGACGGGAAAAAGCCAAACTCATGTTTGGTCGAGAACGAGTTGGTCCCATCATGTTGTTGTTGTTGTTGTTTAAAAAATAGTGTTGTTTTAACCAATGTGTCCTCCCCTCAGGGTTGTAAAAGAATGCATTCATATGCGAATGCAATCAGTTGAAGTCTTATTCAATGACTTTAAATTTCGAATGCACTCATTGACTCGCTTTTTGACTAAAAAATTAACAAATGAAGTCCGAAGTCTTTTTAAAGTCACGACTTTGAAGTCATTTAGAGAGGTCACTTACTGACTTAATTTTTTGAGTGGAGTCACTAACTATTTGCAACAAAAATAGTTTACGACCATGTGTCGTATGCCACGGTAAATTGACTTCAAATGACTCCATATGACCCCAAATTACTTCAATTAACTACAGTGAGACTTCTTATTCAATGAATGCAATACATGAATAACCAAAAAATGAATGAAAAAAAGAATTCGAAGTCGCAGTCAAAGAATTCAAAAAATGATTGCAATCATTTTACGATAAATCAAGTGAATAATAATTCGCAAAAGAATGCATTATTTTACATCTCTGACTCCGCTTAAGAGTACTCCATATTTCAGAAGTTGTATAGAGGTGTAAGAATCTGCAGCTCTTACAAGGCTATAAAATCTTACAAGCTCGCCCCGTCTTAATTTGACTTATATATGTGTGATGTACAAACAACTAAAATTAGTTTGTATAGGTATAGGTTTATATTTCCACATTTAAATAAAGCCAAAGGAACATAACGCACTCTTTGTTGTAAAATGATGTAAATCAAAAATAAAAGTTTTGAATTAAGTCCAAAAAATGGTTAATTCTTTTAACAAAATGCAGGATCCAAAATAGTCCATTTGAAAGTACTTTTGGCTGATTGAATTTTTATAGTAAATTGAATTAAATCTGAAGCAAATGAAATGCTAAAAGAAGGCACATTCTTCTCAGTAATATGAAAATATTTTGTAACAAAATTTCGTCTTCATAACTTCTAAATAGCGTGACTTATTCTGCGCTGTCCTTAAAAAAATTTTGTTTTCGTTTTTCCAAAAAATTAAAAATTTCGAGTTACATCTCTTTGCTTAAAACACTTGCAATGCCATGTTACGAAAATTGCACACACATACATACCTTAGTACATATGTATGTATGTATGTATATAAAATATAAGTAGACCACATTTTTTTTGAACTACTGTAGAGTGCATACCTGGTTTGTGGCAGGTTCTTTATGAATGTGTGGCTCGTGATTGTGCTACAAAGACCGGCTACAAGTTGTACTAGAAATAGCAAGTCGAGTAACCGCAATGCAACAATTAATTTTTTGTTGTTGTTACTTTTATTGTAGTCTTTGTTGTTTTTGTTTTTTTGTTTTTTTTTGTTTTTCGGTTTTCTTGCAACAATGAAAATTTGCAGCATTTCCTGTGCCTCAATTTCTTTGCCAGGTATCAACATGTACATATGTATATATGTATGTAAGTTTGTTTGTGTTAGTGTGCTGTAACAGCAAGTGTAGTGGAAAATAGAAAACAGCAAAACGCAAAAAAAAATGAGTGGCAAGAAAGTGCAAAAATAAATTCATCACTCATTTTATACTTGCCCCAAATGTTTGCTAGCACCATAACCACTTCAAGCATGTGGCAGAGTGCAAGGCGTTGAGTTTATGGTAAATGTACACGTGGCAACATGGACTTTAGTTGAATTGCAACAATAAACAACAATGAAATAATATGCCAAAGCGTTTACGTTTCGTTTTACATATTGTGGAATTTAATTTTTTTTTTACTCCATAGACATTTGTGGTTGTGTGCGCTAGGAGTGCATGTGTGTGTGTGTATGTATGTACATATGTAGTATATAGAAAGGAGTGACGTTTGTGCCGCTGATGGCCGGAAACAAGTAATAATACGCCGTTGAAAGCGACATGGAAACGAATAAATGAAAATAAAAATTGTCAAGGCTGCAGTGGCATAAATGTTGTTACGTTTTTGTACATACATACATATATAGGGAGGTTAGCATTCAAATATTATCTATTCGTGAGTGCGTTCGGTAACTGAAACAATTTCAGCATTTAATTTTTAAAGACATGCATAGGGTTAGGAAAAGAGATTTTATGACTCTTAAAGAGATAATTATGGGGAAAGTTTGGAACATTAAATGTTACATTTTATAAACTATAAGTATACATATGTCAATTACTCAACTACTAAATTTTTGAAAAACCAGGGACCGCAAAAATGTATTTTTGACTTTAATTTTGTACTTAAAAAAAAAAAAAAAAAATACACTCATAATGTATCTTAAACTATGGGGAATTTCACATTAAAAATGTAAACAAAGATCTCTTTAAAATTCTAATTTTATGAATTCAAGAAAAGTTGATAATAGTTCTTAGTCAATTATTATTATTTTTATTCTTAAGAAAAATTTATATTAGAGAAAAATCTCTTTAAAATTTTCATTTTATCTATTTAAAATTTTTAAACAAAACCGTGCATAAAAATATCGAAAAAATCCAAAATTTTAAGAAACAATTTTCCCAAACAGTCTTGAAACAAAACCAAAAGGCCTACAAAATAATACAAAAGTGTCTAAAATGATTCCCAAAACTATCTCGAAAACATCCGCCAAAAGCCTGGTACTAAAAGACCAAACCATTTTCTACTTCCTACGGGTCCTTTTAAAAAATAAAGTTTATACAATATCAGCCGACTTTTGTCTCAAATTTAGTGGAAGCTTTAAATTTCAAACTAAAACAAGACTGTCGTAACATATCAAAAGACAAACTTAAGTTTTGTACAATCTCAAAGCTGATACTCAGCGATTTTTTTATAATTAACCAAAATTTAAGCATTTTTTAATACCGAACAACAGCCAAAGGCACACCCGCGCGTCTTCACTTAAGACACATTTATGCCAGCAACAATAATAAACTCGCTACGAGACCAAATGATTTATGGCTCGCGCTTTAGTATGAATGCTTTTTTTTACTGTAGAGCTAAGGATTTTTATTATGCCTGGATATCTTTTGTTTTTGTGTTTTATTGTTTTCCGTTGAAATATGAGATATTTCAGTGTTGAGCAAAAAAAAAAAAAAAACAAACAAAAAATGGAGCGCGTCCTTGTAGTGTCATCATTTTTTACAATTGCAATCAGATCTCAACCAGAACAGTAATAAATGTGCAAAAATACACACACATATATAGACATTGTTTTATATAGGATTAATGTATATGTATGCAAACATATGTATATAGAGTATGTGCAAATATATAATAGTAACCAATACAAAAGCTTTAGGGTTAATAGAATTTTTAAAAAAGTGAGACATTGGATTAAAAAGCTTCTCTTTTTATTTAGTATATTAAACACGCAACCAATGAGAGTGACAGTTTGTAAAGTCCAAAGTTAGCTATAGGCCAACAATCATGAAAGCTCACTCTAGAAACAATCAATTTTTAGAAGGTTTGCACTCCATAATACCGACTTTTAATATCCAGGCAAAGTATGACAATGGGACATGCCAACAATTCAGACATGATGAAATGTTTATTGGATAAGCTAATCAGTTTTCTAGCATAACGTACTACCCAATAGGCTACTGAAACCAAGAAAGTCCAAGGCATCCTGTATAGTATTTTTTGTTTTTCAAATGTAAAGAAGGCATTCATTTCTTTGGCTACTATCGGTGCAACCCAAGAAAGGTATACTCTCCAGCCAGCAAAATTTTAGGCTTTTTGTCAGAGTAAGTATGTACTTTCGGAATCTTAACCTCTTGCTAAAGTCAACCATTTCCCCAGTGCATATTTGGTTTAAACGTTAAACGTTGACTTTAGTTAGGGTCGTATTTTAGCTGTTACAGACACATATATGTACATATAGCATGTGTGTATTTGAATATGTGCAGTCATATGTGAAATGTACATACATACTCATACATGTAAAATAAAGCTTTGTCTACTTCGACTTGGATACATATTTCGATTGTTCGCTGATTTCCCATTTCACAAATGAGTACTTATGGGAAATGCATTGCAATATTAAAATGATGGAGTAGAGAAGAATTATCTACCCCATCATCTTTATTTAGCGCAATACGAAACTAGTACTAGTTCGAGTGCAGCGGGAATAATTTGTCAAGCCGTACTGCTAACATTTTGCAGCACTTCACTTGTTAGGAAAAACCAGAATAAGTATCACATCAGAAAAAGTATCATTATGAGAGCTTGGAGTAATCCCTTCGACATCTGGCTAAGCTGTAGATATTTTTTAGAGTCATTTGGTGTTGCTGTGTAAGCTTTTTAGGGCTAGACAAATTAATTAATCCATATCGGGCTTGCAAAAATTTCTTTGAACTCAGTACAGTGAACGTGTCTGATCCCATTTTAAGTGCTCTTCTCGAAAAATTGTTCATATCGTGGAGATAATAACTCAGATTCCACATTAGGATCAAATGGATGAATGGGTTATCCTTGAGAAAGCACATTCGTCTTCACTCTCTCCATTCAGCGATAGCGAAAGGTATGACCTCTTAACTTAAGTACGCTCATTACGCCGCTTACCACATTTGCTATTAAGCTTCCCCTAAAAAAGCTCACGATCCTGAAAACGGCCGTCATTTTTTTTTTCGCAATATGTGGGCATTATTATTTTCAATCATTTTACATCATGTCAGGGAGCAAAAGTGTTATTACTTGCACTATGAACTGTTAGTATTGTTGTTTTATATGCATATATGAAAACATATCTACGTACACACATCACATACATACACATAGTCGCACACTGTAAATCATTCGCGCTATAGTTATATGAGATTGAATCGTACACAAGGCCAACTGAGATCAAGGCTTTCGTGCTCAGAGTGTTGCACTTTCGCTTAATGAAACTTTCTGATTTGCATGTGGGAATTGTGCATTAAAGTGTGCATTAAACGATGAAGTAATTATTTTAAATGATTGCAAAATGTTTAAAAATGTTAACGATTTTTGGTGAAAAATTTATTATGCTCATTAAGTAGATTAATAATTTTGAAATATTTGTATCGCGAATGTTGATTTAAAATGTCAAAAAGTCAAACGTTGTGGTACTATGATACAGAGTTTTAAATATCAATAAATGAATTAAATTGTAATATCAGGCAAACAAGTTCCATTCATGGTTCCGGTTACTAAACAGCGCGAACTAATGGTACAATAAAAATAATAAGCTTCTTCAGAAATTCTCTCATTCACACTTCCAGTTTCATGCTGAAGGCGCCTTATGATAGTAGACTAACCTTCCAGTTCCTGAAATCAAACTTTCGTCTCATATTTGTATGTGTGTAGGTGCATTTATCGACATTCACACGTATTGCATGTTCAGTCAATAAATATTAGCACGAAAGAAGTTTTTCATTTGACAGCATTTCATAACTACAAACTGCCTATAAGCTGTAAAATACTTTTATCGCTTTTAGTTTTGAAGAAGTCTAAAGTTTTCGTATGTTATTTAAGCGTCAGTGATGTGTAGTTTAATTTAGTTTAAGGGATCATGCCTTTGTAGCGGTTTTGTGAGTAGAACCGAATACTTATTACGATAAGTTCCGAAAGGTTCCTTCGGGATATTTCTAGAGTTTAAGATTACTGGGATAAGTCTAAAACTATATGGGAGTACTCCATTTACCCTGAGAAGTACATACGTCTAACTCGAAGAAACATCTGAAACTATGACAAGTTAAGAATTGCCATGGAAAGGACGCTGGTTACGATTTTAGTTGATGAAGCAGTGTGCCAGCTTCTGAATGGATTTATAATAAAACCCCGACAGTGATCTTTAAATTTTTCTTTTCTATTCAAATAAATACCTTAAATAATTAATACAAAAATATTAGAAATAAAGAAAAAACATAAATCAATTTCATAAAAATTATCATACTTGGAACTTATTTCATTTATACTCATGAATTCTTTAAAGCTAAACAAGTTTGGCGCTTGAACATTTGGTCTACTTTAAACTAACTTTGTTGTTGTATTTTGTTTAACTACTTTCGCTGTCTATAGAAATTAGTTCATATCTCTTGGCAAACTTGAGTGACAGTTTCCGTTCTTAAGAAACCGGGCCAGTCAACGCGGTTCTGTATATCACTAGTTAGAGTACACGGCACCTCAACACACACATTGCATATAATAGTGTCGACTTGCTGAAAAACTTTCGCAAAATAAATGTTATGCTGCTTGAAGAGAAGGAAAAACAACATGAAAGTCAAAAGTATGCAACTTAACAGCTAGTCAATTTAAAACGTGGCGTCATACACGCACATTCTAATATACATACACACATACATACATACATACAAAAAAGAATGCAAGGAAATATGCGATATGGGTTTCAAAAATAAAGAATAAAAAAAAACAACAACAACAAAAGCAAAAGAAACTCTTAATCTAAAACAATGCATAAAGTTGAAAAGAATTTTTTCACTTAAATTTAACTTTAACGGGAAAAGTTTTATACGCTGAATTGCTGTTGCAATTCGGTAACTCAAACAATAAAACCGTAACCAAGTCAGACAACGTCAAAGTGAAATCATAAAATCAAATAAGTTCAAATAGCCTGGGAAAATATGACTTCAACGAATATATTATATTTGAAATGAGCGAAAAGCGCAGAGACATTTATATTTTCTTAACTTTATAATTTAATAAATGCGAATTGCTTTCGTTGAAAGACCTATGTACACTCGCCGACTGAAAGAGAAACGTAATAAATAAGGGTAACTCCATAAATAATCGGACATATTGGGCTGTGCACGTCGGAGCAAAAGACAAACAAAGCTGTTTTGTTAGAGGTTCATCCTTATAGGTGTAGCCGAAGTTCACTTGAATGATTTGCAGAGAGCTTTCTCTGTAGTTCTTTTCGAAAATAACTTAAGGATATTAAATAAAAATTAGGTAAGAACCAAAAAATGTTTATTATTTAAAAAAATTAGATTTTATTTAATAAAAAAACAACATTTTATTAGCGAGGATTTTGTGAAACAGTGATGCCTACTCTTATGGAATATATTCGAAAGTAAATTCTAACGAAACCGACTTTGGCAATGGAAAAATATTCCAAATAACAGAGTTTGCTAAGATCGCAAATAGTACTTAGATCTAGAGAGCGAATCAGCTTATGATAAATTTACTCTACAATTTACCAACGCAATATTCAAAGAAACAGTAGCTTAACATAAACATCTAAACAAATAATGTTAGATTACAAATAAGCCTCATATAAAGTTTAAAAAAATATTTATTTTTGTCCTAGTCTAATATAATACATATAAAGCATAGGTGTCAGAAGCTTTTCACACATCCATATACATACATACATAAGTATACATAAGACTGAGCGTACATATGTACTAGGCGGAAGAAGTGTTAAGCAAAGGCAATAAATAGAGCATCAATTCGCATGGACTTGAAAGTAGAATACTCAGACAGATAAAGCCTCAAAGAGCTTGAAAAGCGCAAGGCTTGAATAAGCACTAGAGTTAAAGAAAAGAAAATAGAAGAAAAAGTATACACACACATTCATATATACGTTGTGTGAAGCAAAAATACATGGCTTTAATCTGCAAGAAGTTGAAATAATACAGACAACTGCAGACAAAGTGTCCTTGCCGTTTCGCTAACACATACGGATTGTTTTCAGCTTTACGTACAATTTTTTTATTATTATTTATTCCGTTTTGCCTCCTCTTTTGCATTCCTTTTTATTGTCGTATAGCTGTAGGCAGTTTCGCGTCTTTGAGATTATTCCCTATAGTAAAATGAACTAGTTGCAAAGTACACCACAACTAGTTTGAACAAGCGGAACTAGTCAGTCAGCTGTGTTTTTCTAGATGACTTAAATGCATTTTTTGCATGAGGAAGTATTACGAGAAACCAGTTCAAAATAAATCAAAAAAATCACATGTTCGAAGCATAGTCACGCACACAGGAAAGCTAAAATAAAAAGCACAAATAAGGTTTTTCAAAATATGGACATTTCAGTGGTCTGATTAACTTTGATTTTTCTACTGGTACAAGTTTGTTCTGTTCTGGTCTAGTTTGATAGCAAATAGAAATTCGTGGTTAAACCCGTACTAGTTTCAAGTTTTTAACTACAAAAACTCTAATTTTACAGCAGGGTTCCTTTGCGCATACACACAAACATTTATTTATACGATATACAAACAAACACATGTGTTGATTGTGTGTGATAATCTTTGCTTTTTTGTTGTAGCGGCGCGTTTCCTGCCAACTTGCATGTGTTTATCCGACGATTGTTCAATTGCCTTTGGTGTTGTTGCTATTGTGTTTCTCGTTGGGTAGAACGATATAGCTGTTATGTTTTATAAAGTCAAATTGGTGATTTGTTTATCGTTTTACTTTTTGTTGCTATTATTTTGTTTCATTATCATTTTGTCATTGTTGACTTGACTTGCTTCTTTTGCCTTTTATGCCCATTGCCGCGTTTATTTTGTTTTCCCAAATTATATAACATTGCGGAAGAAAATCTGCCAGCAATTAAAGACAGATCAACTTAAATACATGGCAAGAAAGTTGATGTAATTTGCAGAAATTTGTATTGAAATTAAATGTAGTCTTTAGCTGTTAATCATCATATGTATGCCATAAGTACGGGCGTACCAAAAATATTTAAGTTTCGCGCATTGGGCTCAATGTTGAGATGATTTGTTTTTCAGTATGGTGGCTCATATTTCAGGTCTCAAAAAAAAAAAAAAATAAAATCAAAGATTCACAAATTTAGGAACTGGCTCTTGACACGTCACAAATATAACTACAAATTTATATAAGCAGCATTTATATGATTTTAAAAATATATTTTAATTCAATAAAAATGAAATAATAGATCGGATCCTGACTTCGCAACTTCTACGAGCATTTTATAGTGGAGCTGTATACCACCTCAGCTACTGCGCTACGTACAGCAATATTATCAAATCCTGGTCCCTACTTTGTAATTCTATTAGAAAGGCTTTTCTACTCGAAAGCAAAACTCGATTCTATTACAGAGCGGTACTCAGTAGTTCTATTGCATTTACTTTCGAAGATATACGAACATAGGAATCGCTTAAGAAATGTCCTCCTGTCCGCCCTTCCATGGGCATGGCAGACATAGCCATCGAAAAACGTAATGAATGACACAATTCAATAATGCAATTTAGAAGCTTTATTGAATTCATCACTTTCCTTACTTGTTTTAGTTAACTTTGGATTCAGCGAAATATTAAGATATGACCTATCGGCTGTCTGTCGAATGAAAACAGTTGAAAAAACTACAAAAGTGTTTTTGTAGAAAGTATGAAAGATGGTAATCAGTAAAATCGTTAGTAGGTCATGCCCACTTTTTCATAAAAGTTGACTGAAATTGCTGTTGTGCGAATGGACGAAGATGATACATAGCCAAACTTCGAAAGTTTCGGAGAGTACTGTCAAATTGGCAATTCTCAGAGACCAATCCACGTAGATACTAGTCCGCATGCCACTTAAAAGCTGTCATACCCGATTCTTCCCTCGAAGAGTTTGGAGTAGCCAGGGCAACGCTGCAAGTTGCTTATTTGGAGGGAGTGAACACACATTAAGATGCTTAGTAACTAGTCAGTTCGTCCATATGGCACGTCTACAGTCGTGTGTATATTGTTGATACAAATGTGTTTTATGCTAATATGAATGCAAATACATGTTTAGCTGCCTCTTGGAAGTTGTAATGCGGTTGTACCATTTGTCAAAGCTGATACACATACATATATCTACACAAAAACCTATGTACCACTTATTCTTAAACTTGTATGCTTGAACATGATACATATATGTATGTTATACTTACATATGTACGCCCACTCATATTTGCATTCATGCCTTCGTACAAGTGTGGGCTAGCTTGATATCTTGTCGCCTTGTGGCCTTAAATGTCCACTATGACTTTGACAGATAAATATGACCAAACACACATAATCTTTGACTCTGAGGAAGTAAATTTTCATTTTGCCTGATTGTGCTCAGATAGTCGGATAGTGCGCCTATTTACTACATGTATAGTTTGCGCAAAAAAAACATAAGCTTAAGTTGCAGGTTAATTAAAAACAGAGTATCTTATTTCAGTGCTAATAAATTTTATTCACACCTATGTAGGTCATTTTACCAACTCTTACTCTATTCAATATTGACATTTCAGAACATTTATTAAGGTGTCAGAAAATTTCTGAAGCAACGTCAAATATTTAGGAAGTAGTAACAAATATTAAATTCTTATTTCATAAACCATTATTATACTAAAAAGCTTTCAGCTTATTATACAGTTTATCTGTAAAGCAGTGATCGGCATATGGGCAAATCCCAAATAGTGTTACATTTTTGGCAGAAAAAAAAAAAAAAAAAAAAAAATTAAATATCGAAGCACAAGAATAACCTTTTTTCTGGTATATTGGTAGATAGTGAGGAGCTTAAATTTATCAGCGTAATTCGTTTTACACAATGCCTCAAAAAGATATAGTCAATAGATCGAAGATTATATATATAAATTCAAGTCGCAGTTTTAATATGCATTTATTTAAACAATACTGCACCGATTTTGTGGAAATTTTATCAACGTGTAGAGATATGTGAAGGTTATATCCAGGCAAAAAAATTTTGAAACCGGGTGTTCGGAGATATCGTTAACAATTTAAACCCGAAAAATCGTCAAATATTTTTTAAAGCGAAGTTGGTTATTCAATAACATTAAGGTTTAGTGTACTTTAACCACGTCTCAACAAAACAAAATTTAATTGATTAATTGTTCATAATTTATTATAAATAAACGTTATCTTTTTTTACATTTTCTAAAAATAATTTCGTTTTTTTTTTTATCTTTTTCAGGTTATTTCTGGCACATCACAGATTTGCATTTGGATACATTTTATTCAACGCAAGGCGATGTTATGCACAGTAAGTAATATGAAATTGTAAAGAAATTTATATAAGGACAGATAATTATTTGCTGCTCTTTCACCATCAAATGAAACTCTCGTAAGTTATTTTATAAATTCGGTGCGCTCACCAGTTTTATTCTAAATTTAGACTCAAAACTGTTTTGTTTGCTAATTATAAATATCTACCTTTGTTCATAAGTACATTTCTTGCACTCACGAACACCAAACCCACTCTTTGACGCTGAAGAGTTGAGACCAAGCGGAAACTCATAGCACGTAACCATACTTTATGAAAAGAGGTTTTAATTTCTTAATTCTTCACTCATTGTCTCAGTGGTAAGTTTATATTTCACTGCTAACAATGGCTCCCACAGTTAAAATTTTCACTTTTTCTAACTCTGATTAAGATATTCGTATTGCCGGAATATTGTCATTCTCACTTAGTCAAGAGTTTCCAATATTTGTACCTTAGACACATTCCGAACATATACAGGTTACTACACCACCGTTATCTCCATTTAATTTGCCGCTAGCTTTAAAACTTTACGAGAGTACTCCACAATTAATTCTCATTTATAGACATAAAAAATGTTTCGATATGTTGGGAGCGGACTACAGAAAAATCACCCAAAATAAATGCAGATGAAAGATACGCGGTTTTGCACAATCGCCGTCGTTAGACACTTTTCAACTTTACAATGTAGCTTTAAAAGCATGCTTCCTTCTTTTGAATTTTGCAACATTGAAACCTGTTAACAAAGTCAAAGTGTCTATTTAAGTGGCAGTTCCGTCAAATATAAGTAGCCCTTCGCTTTCATTTTGGAATTTCAAACCATAGTATCCTGCACATCTAAGACACTCAGGTGCTTTTCAGTAAATTGTTATTGTTTCAATCAAATTAAAATTTTATTTCTATACAAAATATTTTCGTTTTACCTTTTTTCATCCTTCTCTTTCACTTCATTCGTTCAGCTCAGGCAGGAACTACTTATCGTGAAAGCATTTGGGTTAGCTGTATTAGATTCTATTTGTTATTGTACGTTTTGTTTTTGTTTGGTTTGGTTTGGGGCTAAGGCATGATTGCGAATTTAGGAAGCTCTTTGTAATGAGCTGCAGCAAAAAAAAAAAAAGGAAATGCCAACAAGAGCAAAGCTAGCGCCATAAAAATTTCGCTAGCCATTACTACAACAAATAGTGCGGTCAAATGGCTTTGCTGGTACAGGCAAAATGAGCGAGTTGTGTTTGTGCTTCCATGCCTGTCAGTTTCTAATTTCATTTTTGTGGCTTGGACAAACATTTTCATGCTTTTTAGTTTTATTTTAATTTTATTACTAAAACCATATTTTCTTTTTTCGAAATCTTCTACGCTGCATGCTAGCGTAATGCTACTTACGAAGGTGGTAAGAAACCATACTTTCTATAATTCTTTTTCAGAGATACGTTGTGTTAATACGCATCGAACCTGTTCCCTGTTACATTTTCACTTCGGTCCAAGAAAAATATCTGCTCCTCAGTAAAAATGCCTTTGCCGTTCGGGGTCGATATAAAACACGTAGGCCCAGAAAATTGGGAGAAAAAATTAGAAGAAGGCGAATAAAAAGCCGCTCCGGAATATTATTCCTCCAATCCAATTATGGTTGTTGTTGTAGAAGATCACCCTGAATAATCTCTTCGAACGGAAGCCAGTTTCCATAGGGTTGAATCTACCGAGTTTGCTTTTTGAAGAGTCTATTCGGTTGGCCAGTTTGCTTTGAGCAATTCGTTTTTAGCAGGGTTTCCTTGAATTTAACTCAGGTCTTCAGCCATTTCAAGCGATTAGAGCAGTCTATGATTTCTCCTATTGTCTCCTTATTGTCCTATCACATTTTGGTGATGTGCCATAATGTCAATTATTATAAAAATTAATGTCATTGACATTAATTCCATTGACCTTATGACACATCACTTAAATGTTTACCATAATTTAAAAATTTAAATCTCTAAGTACTGCTACGGTTAAGTTTAAGTGTACTGGATACCACTAGGCAAACAGCTTCGCATCAGTTTCCACAGCAGTGACGTATAATCCTTTTACGCAAAATTCCAAAGCACCTTTTTTAACATAAAAATCTTCGTTTTCTTTGTTTTTGTATTATTTCAGGTTGTTGGCGCATTGACGGTCAATCGCTTAGCTCTTCCATACGTACGCCGGGTCGTTTTGGTGATTATTTTTGTGATAGTCCTTGGAGTCTAATTGAGTCGGCGGCAAAAGCAATGAAGTCGCGTCAAGGCGACAATGTCGAATTCGTGCTATGGACGGGGTAAGTGTTTGGTTACAAATGTGAAAAAGAGATTTGCTATAAAATGTGCTACAAAAGGTGAAATGTTGATTGAGTTCACCTAATACTACAAACTTACTTATTTTAATAGAATGTTTTTGTGTTAAGCTCATTGAGGTGATTGCAATTGTGTTTTAGCTATAATTTTGCTTGGTTGCATTTCTTATTTTCTTAACGCAATTCTTTACATATCTTAAGCTATGTTGTTTCTTAAGAAGGTGGCTTTGTCAAGCCCTTGAATGTGTGTAGTAAGTGGTCTCAGGTATGCACAGTACGTTAGATAAAAAGAGGTTAAGACAAAAGTTTAAAATCCAATTAAATTAGCACTAAATACTATAAATATGTTCAAGGTGTTAAATGGTAAGCGAAATAAAGGCTTATGGTTTTGGATTTAGAACAAACGATAATGATCAAAACGAGTCCAAAATAGCAGAAAAAGCTAGAGGCACAAACGAAATGACAGCTAAGGTTTTGTAGGTATTTAGAACAAACGTTCAAGTGATCAACAACGCCTGAAATAAAATAATTTAAATGACTTAATTTTAGTATTCATGCAAAGTCGTTTAACCCTTTACGCGACAGTTGAGAAGAAAAAGATTTTTTTTGTTGTTGGCAGTCAAAATTAAAAGCTTTGCCTTATTCTTTTCTCTAGAAGTGTGTAGGTTTAAATTAAAGACGGCGCTTGAGACTATTCTCTGAGGTGATATGAAATTTGTGTGTAACGGTCTGAGTCTCTCAGAGTTTTTTCAATACCTCAGCTGAAAATGTATGCAACTTTCGTTCAGATAGGAACGTTCTTCAAACAAATTCTGAGATTGAATACATTTAAAAATAAATATTTTGAAAAAGTGTGGCATTTCACTCTACTGGTCCTCTCAATTTTTGGTGAAGCTTTTAGTATCTACTCAATTATTTCATTATCGATATTCATACATAGGCTAAATTCAAGTAACTTTCGACATATTTTTCGAATATTAACATACATATGTACTTGCTCGACAATTTCTAGTTACATTAAAAAATATTACAGATGAAGCTTTGCTACGGCAATGAAACCATCCCGTTACGCAATGATAGACTTGGCTGCCTCTATGAGAACTAAGCAAGTATACACAACTCGTGTTATTGTTTTTTGTTTGTAATGACAAACCACTCGCCGACACTATTATGTTGCCTTGGATTACAAGACTTTTGGTCTCGCCATGAACATCAAAAGCATGTTATTATTTTTAAATTGGAATCACCGACTTGTTTATTTTCGCACGTGAATCAAGTGAACAAATTTTCTTAGAAATATTAGGTGCTGCTGCAAATTAGATGAATACAACATGCAGAAAAATTGTAAGAGGCCGATGTGTGTACTTTGTAGAAATTCAAAAAGATTATAGTAGGGATGATTACTAAACCACTATAATCTAAAGCAACAGTCTTTTAAATTTAAGTATGTGTGTATTTTTGAGATCACATCACTCAAAAAGCGCAGAATGGAGCTTTCACTGCATAGCATGGTCTTCTAGTTAGAAAGAAATAATTACACTTAAAAATAAATTACTAAAACATTTGCCGAAACTTACGATTTTGAAGGGAGTTCTTAAAAAATGTATACAATTTTCTTCATTTTGAGTTAGATGCTTGTTATCAATATTATGTTAATCGGTTCTGTGTGTTACTGGTATAAACTACGTGTTCAAGTAATTCATCTCGGTGCGAAATTGATTTATTTAAATTTAAAATAATTCACTAAAATTCAATAGTTCTTGAATTTGTGTTTTGAACATATGTACCTTTGAAAACCTTTGAGCTCAACAATAAAGCATATAAAACACTTGCATTGCCCTAAAAACAAAAGCTTTCCATCAAATTCTGTCTAAATTTCTCAGAAGATATTTATTCACACACACAAACTAAATAACTTTTCTTCTGATAAAACAAATATCTGCAGGATATTTTGCAAGTGAACACATGTGTATGTTGTTTGTGGGCGACCCCAATAAAAGGTTACCTGCCGCCGCAATGTGTAGGTTATCTGCATCAGGAAGGGCATGACACTGCATTCGAACTGAAATAAGAAAATTGTTAAAGTGCAGGAAAGCAAACAACCGAGACCGCATCAAAGCAATAAAAGCCAATCTAAGTTGTCATGCATATAACGAGCTGACATAAACACACCAACAGCCTACATGAAGCTACGTATACCTGTAGGCTCTGCTAGATAAAGATTATATGTATATACATGCAAATGAACCTTTAGGAAATTAAATTTTAATAATGGACTTACATATATAACATGCAGATTTGTAAGGTACCGAAAACGATACATCACTTTCCAACTCGTCCTTCTCATCACTATCTTTATCATAACTGGTGCTCACGACATCCTCCCAGAATCAATGCCCTCGTCAAGGGATACGAAGCGAAATGAAGTTGCATACAAAGCGAAAGATAAAGCTCATGCTCATAATTCTCCTATCGTACCCGTCACAGTGCATGGCTGAAAATCATGGAGTATGTTATGACACTACCAGTTATGGATGGTAGAAAGTTCTCTTATAGATACTGTATTCAACGGTAATGTTCCGTTTTGATACCAAGGGTCTGGAATTAGAAAATGAATAATAAAATAATTGCTCATTTTAGTTGAACTTATAAGTTGAGAAGTTTCTCTGAACGAAGAGAAAAATGGACAGAAAAAAGTAGGAAAATGAGACGTTCGGAATGATAGAATCGAATGGAAAAGAATACTAGATAATAGGTAATAATAAAAGGAGCTAAATAAAAATGTAAACAGACACTGACGCATTAATGTTGAGTCGCAAGAACGTTAAAAATTATATGGACTTATAATATTAAATGAAGGAGCAGCAAAGAAAAAAAGCGAAGACAAAACATGCGGAGGGAGTGCAGCAAATAAGTGGAATATAAAAAAAAAATTATGTTGCTGAACTTTAACTGCTAGTTATTATAATTTTCCTAGAGTGCATTCTCAAGTTAAAAAGCATTCTCAACAAATATTTTTCCTAACACACTAAGAAGTTTTCTACTTCACTGACTTTTACTTACATTGCACACACTTATTAACATACATACCAAACAAAATAGTGAGTAAAAGTTTTGCCGTCAAACAAGAGTGAAGGACCAGTCAACTAGAGACACAACTATCTCCTTTTCTAGAAGGAACGGTTTTTTTTAATTTTTCTACTATACATATGTCCTACAGAATTCCAAAATAAGTATACCAATTCCACACTTGTCAAAATATATCAAAAAGATGTTTGCTCAATCATGGCAATTCAAATTGCCTCAGGTATAGGCTTAAACTACAAACTTAGAATAAATAAACAGGCAGAGATGTATCAAGTCTAGATGATATATTGGTGTATATATTTAGCATGGGTGTTGCTACAAGTTTAATAAATTGAAGAAAAGTTTTTTGAAAGTAAGAAGCTTTCATTTGTAAACTAGTGAGCCCAGCAACTGAAGTTTTCCAAATTTTTGGTTGCATACAGAACACCAATTAGTAGCCATGTATCTGGTCGAATGGCATCTTGACGAATTGAGACTATCTAAACTATATTGAGGTTTATTTCTAGTTATACAGACATTTTTTTTAATTAAGTTGAGCGCATCTATGTTGATATCCGATATCAATATCACACTCACGGAAAAACGGGAGTAATCTGGAAAGAGAGCGTGACTCGATCCATACAAACTAACAGGCTGAATATCTATAAAAGTATTGATGGTAGGGACATGAAAATTTTTATGGAGATAAACTATATCAATACCATACTCACCTGAAAAAATTGGAGTTATTGGAAAACTGGGCATACCATTACCTATGCAAATTGAACTATGATTTCGTGATATTTATAAGGGTAATTGTGACAAAACATCAAAACTTGGTAGAAGATTTTTTTGTAGAATAGATGTACATGGAACGACAAGGGATCAGTAACAAATTAAGACAACAGATGGGAGTTATTTAATTCTAATATTTTATACTGCTGATTCTTTTTTCTTCACAATCATCAATATTGACAATTTATCAAGAACGCAGAATCCGGGGTTTAAGCTATACACAATTGAAATTCTGAACAATCTCTAATATTTTAATTAAAAAAATACGGGAGAATTTTTAAAATGAGCTGCAAAAATATATTTTAAATAGAACAAATTCTGCTAAGTCAGCTTGACTTACGCTCAAATAAATTCAAGCATTAGTCAAACAAAATGGAGATTTTCTGAAATATAATTGGATTACCAGAAATACTTTTGAGTTTTGGAAAAACTTGGCTTTGTTCAGAAATACTGTGGGAAATGTAGGAAGAAGAATGCAAAATGCGATGGGATGATTGGATAAGATCATAAAGCAATTAAAATTTGTAGAGTTTTGTGAAATTTTTTATTTCCAGTGATTCCTTGAGAACCAATGTGTATGGCAAACTTTTTAATACTTACAAAGGAGCATATTTTTTAGAAAAATCAGCTTCAACTCGAACAGATTTTATACCAAACCAATATGTCAGACGAATGGTGTTTTTAGTAATCTTTGGCATTTGCAACCCCTTGTTTGTGGAAGCGAAAAATTGTTTTCTTTTCAGTCCAACAAAGATCGCTTACGCTTTGACAGCTAATACATACCTATGTAAGCATATCTAGTTTTTAGGAAACTCGTCTTAATAATGTTGACTTACAAAGAAATGCTGCAATGTATTTATAATTAATGCAGGAAACCGACTATAACATGTGGCAAAAACAATTCATCCCTGTAGAGAAAAGAGTCCTCAGCCTGCACATAGCCCAACAACCAGATAATCGTATCTAATTAAAGCACTCCCAAGTGAAACATTAAAAAGGGAGAGCATTTTCAAAAAATAAAAATTATTTTCAGTTTAAAATCCCCTTTTGTATTTCCTTATTTTGTTTTCTATAAAAAAGCAAGTTTTATTTTCAGTTTAAAATCCCCTTTTGTATTTCCTTATTTTGTTTTCTATATACATAGTTACCTGTGTGAATCTCATAAAATAAGCGAGTGAGTGGGTTTGCGGGAAAATATAAATTCAAGAGCAATTGTAAACTACCAAGAGGGAGACAACACTTTCCAGGCAACGCGGCTTGGCAAAGAGCATAAAACATGCCAGTGCGCAGAAATAATTAAGATAACAAAAGTTTTATGATTCATAAAAAGCAGAAGTTTATATGCTACTTAAATGGGGAGGACAGCAGTAGCTTCTGTTGTGTTCATTTGCCTTATTTGTCCAGCAGAGTCCAAACCTGTGCCAGATGTGCGCATAAAAATTGTAGCGACCAACGTGCTATGTACGCAGATGTGGCTAGTGGATGCCTTTAAACGGAGAAGCGCAACCAAAGTACGGGTATGCTCATCAAGGTCAACCCTGGTGGTATTGGCTTTTTGCGCACCTAAATGTGACTACAAATGCTTGTTGTTTAGTGCACCTGGTGGGTTTTTAATTACTCCTAGTTAAGGATAATTGGATTAGCGATTTAAAATGTATGAATAATTAATGCGTTTATTTTCGCTATTTTTGATAACTTCCCTTTTTTTGTAGTATGTAAGTTAAATTTAATACTTCATGAGGGTATTTTTATAGTACATATTTTCAATTAGGAGGAAAATTAGATTAGTGTAAATGTATTATAGGAATTACAGTGAAAATTGTATATAGATAAACTGAAATATGTATGATTAATTAAGCAAGGTGGACACAGGCTTATACGATGCGGAATGCCAGAGTTACCTGCTTTGACACTTTGCATACTGCTAGGGGTAGCCGCTATAGTGAACCGTAGTGGGAAGAGACCAGCCTGTTTGGGAAAAGGAAGCTCTGTGTTATGTTATGTTGTGTTATGCTAAGTTATGTTCGGTTATGTTGTTATGCTATGTTATGCTACGTTATGTTATGTTCGGTTATGTTGTTATGCTATGTTGTGTTATGTTATGTTATGTTATGCTATGTTTTGTTATGTTTTGTTATGTTATGTTATGTTATGTTGTGTTATGTTATGTTATGTTATGTTAGGTTATGTTATGTTATGTTATGTTATGTTATGTTACATATTTCATTTCACTTTTTTTTTATTTTTGTTTATTATATTTCGTTAATTCTGACTTATGTATGTATATACATATGTATGTATATTATATTTTTTTATTTTCTTTTTTTTTTGCGGGTTTCTGCATAAATATGTATGTATGTTCATTTGTACTCTACACATACATATGTATGTACTTACATACATATGTACATACACACTAGGCATCGGACTATTCGAATAAAAATTATTCGAATAAATAAAACTTTTATTCGTTTATTCGAACAGTATTATTCGTTTATTCGAACGTACTATTCGAATTTTTTGCAACGAATATTTTTATTCGTTTATTCGAATAGTGTTTATTCGAAAAAAATTCCACTCCTAATACACACATAGGCACATGTGTAAGCACAATTGAAATCTGTATGTATGTATGCTGCTAAAAGTAATAAACAGCTAGTTTGTTGTTGCCTTTTCATTTGACGTGATATCGAGTTAACGGAATCGATTTCTATGACACTGTCTCGGAATTTTGTCATCAATAGCAATAACAACACCAAATAAAGTATGCTCATGTAATCTAATGAGATAATGTTTGTTATTTGTCAGGCTTAAGCTCTTATATGTAAGTGACAATGCAATTAGAATGACAAATATAAACTCGATTGGCACTTGAAGGGTCGCATATGTACATATGTATGTATATATGTATTTCCTATTGACAAAGGGACCACAGTCGTGTCTGGATAATGTGCTCTAATTACAGTATAAGTCGGGTCTATCGACTTAGTTTTACAATTACAATGGAACGTCTGAAATATTTTTTCTCTCTTAGGCCTAACGCACTCTTAGACACCTCAATTTATAGTTTCTCACGTCAAACACATTCTCGTTATCTGCTCTTCTACTTCTCTGCTCAATGTCTCCTCTTTATACTCAATTTCAATAACATTAGGTGAAGAGGTGAACGTGTGTATTTGGCTTTACCTAACGACTGATTAATTTACTCATTTTATTTCACTTTCTTACCTAAATTGTTAATACTCGCATTTAGGTTTTTTGTCACTTTCATGCCAATAGGGTATTTACATTAAATGACATTAATTGGCTTCCTTGTATTTATTTTATTATATGTAAGACCCACTCGAGTTAATCCGATTTTCATTTGAAATACTAATAGGAAATCCAAATGTGCACACTGGCAATGGTATAGCAACGGTAAGCTACAATTTTATACAATCAAGTTTGATGAACCTATTTTAAATAGCCTCTAAAATAGCAAGAAAAAATAATTTTTATTGAGCGTCCCACTGCACACGAGATGTTTTGACTATTAATAACTTCAGAAGCGTTTGCCATAAAATAACAAAGTTGGGTACGCTAGAAAAGTACGACCAACGAAAGCAAGCCAAGGACGCCCATAAAATTAAGCTAAAAGAAAGTAGTGGTGTAAATGTCTAAAGTGATATCGGCCATTTTTTCGTGGTCTTTTCAACGCTATATACACATTTTCTTGCTGTCCTTATGATTTCTTAGACACTTAACCCGTTTCAGCCAGTTTTTTTTAAGTCTTGGAACCTCCAATTATTATTAATGTTTCGGTTACCTATATAATCTCTAACCAGAAGCTTGATTGAAATTTCGGTTGAGTTTTACGTATGTCTACAACAGCTTGTGGTTATTCTATTCGATCTCATTCTTAAGTTTGATTTAAAAATTAAAGATTATAGTTTAATATTATAACCAATATATAATATAAATATATACATACATATTTGCATTTGTATATGTGTGAGGTATTCTACCAATTAGACGTATTGTCTCTTAGTAGCTTTTGTGTAAAATGTTTAATTACCTATTTTAACGCTAACCAAACTACGATGATAATTACCTTGATAATCAAGTAATTGCCACAATTTCAATTTAATTATCAATGTAACACACAAGCACGTGTAACTAATTACATACATACACACCTCATTTAGATGTAATCGCAATACGTTGCGCTGCAGAGCCTCACATTCACTACCAGCCATTGAAGGTAGTGAAAGCTCAATCATTATATGACCACGCTTTACATAATTAGATCTTCCGTGAATTTTTGATATACTATAGCTTTTGACTTAAGGAAATTTACTAAACTGCTATCGGCAAAAACTGGCGCTTCTCTTTTCATAGGTCCGTTTGTAGATTTTTAATAAATCAAAATATTGTTTCGTGATATATGAAATCAAAGAGATTTTCTGACTGTTAAAAGACTTGCGGGAACTACATATGTGTTATGTAAAAATCTTGTGGCACATGAGGGTTAATTTATATAATCTAAAAAAAAATATGCAGAAACTCGAATTCGGTTAAATTCTGACATGCCACAATTTTTTCTGATGCCAGTTATTCTGGACCTTGTTTAACAATTAAGTCAAGAATCATATCATAGATGTGCATCGAGACCACGGGGGCCTGCCAAAATTACATAAACTATAGGGTGAAAACTTAGTTCAACTTTTGTCATGGTCCCTGAAAACACCTCATTTACAATTTCCGTGCCCATTTTTCTTGAACTTATTCCGCTCTCGAAAACTATACTAACTCATTTCTCATCTATTATTCTTTTTTTCTTTTTTCAGTGACGGTCTATCACATTCAGCGCTAAAAGAGTCCGATACAAAACGTCTAGAGATCTTGAGAAACATAACCGATTTGCTTGGGCGTACATTTTCATCACAATTTGTATTCCCAGTGCTAGGCCATGAGGATGGCACCACAAATTTTCGACATTTGGGTGAATTGTGGCGGCATTGGTTGCCATCTGAGGCGCTGCACACTTTTGAAAAAGGTATGAATATAAAATTATTATATATGTAGATATACATGGATGCTCTAAGGAAGTAGGTGAATCTCTTGTACAGGAAAATCAAATCAAATTAAGAGATAGTTTCCCTCACGAGTTTCCGTAGTGAAATTGATAGGCTACGGAGAGTTAAAGCTAAACAGGTATATCAAAAACTGAGTCCTTGATAATTACTACTTTTCAACGTAAATAAGTTGCAGAGTAAACGACTTGAGATTTTCGTTATCCGATTTTAGGTTCCAGTTATTGGCATCTGTAAAAATAATCAGTCGTCCTGACGTAAACAAATGGAATTTTCCGTCATTAATATTGATTTTCAAGCTTACCTTTTGAATAAATGAAGAAAGTAGGGCAGTACAGGTGAAAACAATAATGATTCTCTTGTTATTGTTGTCTCAAAAGATAAACCACAAAGCCTTGATAATCTATGCCAGTCAGTCAAGTCTCTTTGATTTATTTGGAGCATAACTGAATATGTCTACCGTTAGTCGGTGAGGCGTGTGGTGTGTGTGTGAGTTTGTTGTAATTTTTAACATTCCAGAAGTGTTATTGTTGGAGTGATAAACAAAGAACAAACATAAAAACGTCAATAAAAGTTAAGCATTTGTAGAAAAATCCTTGAAAATTGTTTTTTGCAATTATCAACATTGTTATTTTCGCTATCTGTTGTTCTGATTTGTTGCAATGACTTTGAGGTTAGGAAAGGGATATAGCGGAATTAAACCATATATGTACATACATTGAGCAGTTGTGAGTAAACAGTAGCAGTTTTTTTCACCAAAATTTCCTTTATGGGAATATATTAAAATTGCCAGTTTTGAATGTTATTTTAAATCTGAAAATGCCTGTCAAATAAACACTGGTTACGACTGGCGCCTAAGCGAGCTACCAACAAAGTTGCAATGAACCGAAAATTTTAATTTCTCCTTTAACTTTCTATTTATTATTTCATAACTACAGATATTTTATTTTACTCTTTCCAGGCGGCTACTATTCCATAGAGCAGACGAAAAGTCGCCTACGTATAATCGCCTTGAATACGAACTTCATGCGACACGATCATAAGTCACAGCCAAGCCATCTGGCAGCAGTGCGACAACGTACACCAAATGGCGCTGGCAGCAATGGAGATTCCGAATATAAAACATATTACTATCATCATGGTTCAATACACCAGCACCATGGACACTCGCCGAATGATTGGATGCAACATGGTGGCAGTTATGGTGGTTATGGTGTGGGGCATCATCGTGGTATGAACGGTATACCGGCATTAAGTGTGGGTGAGGGTGGTGCGCGAGTGAGTGCATTATCGGAATATGAAACTCAGGATGCCGAGAAACAGTGGGTGTGGCTGGAGGAGATGTTATTTAAGTCAAAAAATAACAAAGAAACGGTGAGTTCAATTTGGTTTAGCTATGACAAATTAAATACTTTCATTTCTTGGACTCGAGAGCTACAGAATTACTGAGCTTATAGCTTTTAATGTTTTAAGGATTTTATTACATACTTAGTCAATGAATATCAGGTAAGCGGACCTCCATTATAATGTGGAGTAGATAATGATTTAATCTTCATCAAGGGGCATTTGTGTAATATATTATTTCGGGCAAGGATATTTTTAAATTTTCAAACATTGACCATGAATAATTTTCAGTGCTAAGATAAGTGTGAAGTGAATATTATCTATGTATACATTTTTTTAGAGCATAGACTATAGTGGTTCTAAAGGGTTAAGATAGCGTGCCCCAAATAAGGCTATACAATTTTCTGCCATTTCCACCCGGTCACCATCAACTTTTATTATTACTATTATTTTTTTTTTTAAAGGCCGAAAGGACACAGGAAAAGATGTCTGCAATAACTAGCAAATCTCTGAGCAAAATTAATAAAATTTTAATTAGTTTTAAATTACAACTGAATTGATTAAAACTGGCGTTGAAAGATTTTTTGAAATTTAGCGGAGCTGATTCTACAATACCGGGAAAACGAGCTATTATTCATCAGTTCAGGTTGAAAAGGTGTACAGGGTGCGCTTAATTTTTAATGAAAATTTTCCGAAATGGATCATTAAGAAAAGCTATAACGGTTGTCTCTAAAATTTTCTTTTTCTATTCAATTAAAACTTTTCATAATTTATTAAAGATAATTGTTAAAAAAAAAGAAAAAAAGAATTTTTACAAAAGAATTAGTGACCGTGAGGTCATTCATAGTATTGGTAATTGAAAAACTAAAAATATTTAAAAAAAAAGTTAATGGAAAAGTTCCGAAACATTTCTTGCATGCATTTTCTTGCTAAAAAGCTTCACGTTTCTCTAAGTAACACAATAAAAAAATAATAAAAACCATTCCAAAAAAGAAATCTAATTATTTTCAATACTTGATATTCCGGGATAGGCATCCCTAAGTACATATGAAAAAGTACAAACATATGTATCTGTTGAGTGCACATTAAATATTCATAATAGCATTAATTATCAATTATTATGTTATCAACAAAATTAAGTAATGTGTCAATTGTACTAATTAGGCAAAAAAGTCTGTTTTTATAAATAAAATTGTTTTTCAGTCAAACTACTTCAAAGTATATTAACACACCGACCACTTTTTTGTTGATAACATATGTACATATGTACAACTACTCTCTGAGCAATAAAAACGTTTTTTTTTAGCTAGCAATCACACATAAATTATGCTTCGATTTATGCGCGTAGACAAAGCTGACAAATAATTTCCTTTTTTGTTTTGATTATAATTGCAGCATTTAAAATGCGAATATAAATTATTGTTCAATTAACCTTCGAAAATCTGTTTCGTAATTGTGTGATTATAAAAATGTGATAAAAAAGGGACTTAAGGACTACATTTATATAAATGTTGCGAAATTGGCGTTTTAATAAATTTATTACTGCAAAACTCATAAATTCACTACAGCTGTTATGGTTAGAATACAATTTCGCATATTATTTTTTAAGGAAATTCTTTTTTTCTATATTGGACAACATTAATAAAAAAAATTTAATTGTTTAGAACCAAATGGATCTATGTAAGTGCCTCCGAAATTGAATTGAAATATTCAAGTTTAAAGTTTCAAAATGCTATGTAAAATCTGGGCAGGCCATTTATTGTATGGAAAATAGATGGCACTACAATATCCGAAATGACTCGGATCTCTTTGCCAACAAATAAACACCATTCACTATAACTCAATTTCAAAAAAAAAATGTCACTTAGATCCTTTTGGTTTGGGCCCTTCAATTGTGCTTGTAATCTTTTTATAATTTTTTAAATTTCTCTTCTTTTTTATACTACCAACTAAAAGTAAAAAGCATTTGCGGCTATTGAAAGCGCTTGGTTAAAAATTGTAGCCGCTGATCTGACTTTTTCTAATCTCAAACAAATTTTCTTAAAGCTCAATTCGTTCGACACCTACAGTTTTTTTTAAATCATTTATTGCATTATCACATAGTAGAACAGCTCACCGCAAAGTTCAGCAAAATTCAGTAACAATATTCAAAACATTTTTCAGTGATTTTTAGTTATCTCACCACATTAGAATTTTTTCTACAGACTAATCCTGAATTATGTTTCAAGTCCCTAGTTTCAAGTTGAAAATAGCTCGATCGGAGCGACACCTAGCGTGTGCTCTAAATTTCAACCGCATAGCTGAATTGGTAGTTACAACAAAACTTGCACACTCTTATAATAGATTTTAACAAAGCGACATAGTTCAGGTATTAGCCTTTTAAAGAAATCGAAATGTGCTTTGTATGAAGTTTAGATTGTTCATAAATGACGCTTAGAGGTTGTTCTGAATCAGAACCGATGTTTGCTGTCATTTGTAGGCGGAGGGCGTTTGATAATTCCATTCTCAACAATCGTTGACTTATCATCTTCGAATCGAATTGGCAGACACCATGGTATAGTGGTAGGGTGATTGCTTAGTGTGGGAGTAGTACTCACAAAAATGTTTGAAAATTTATTTCCAAACAGCTCTTAGAAACTGAATAATAATACAAATTTTCCAAATACTTTAGCACTATACATATGTATTTGTTAGGGCATGAGATCTTTGAATGAAAGTAATTTGTTTTTAAACAGAATTCACAGTGGGCTACGATGCATAAAAAAAAGTTTTAAGGAAAATTAAATGACTGAGCAATATTACAAAAAAAAAAATAAATAAATGCTAATTGGTTTTACGTCTATGAAATTTAAAACTTAATTACCTAATTGAAAGCTTCCAAGTTTACAATGAAGCAATTTAATTGCTCAACTGCTAGATTCGCTGAATGGTTTAAAATTAAAGCTCATCCCTTCATCGAGCATGAAATCATTTTGTTAAAAACGGCCAGGTTATTTAATTGCTACAAAGCTAACAAAAGAGATAATCAAATCGATACCTAAATCAATAACGATGGGAGGTACGTTCCAGCAGATGACTTTATTGCAAATAAGAGAGAAATCTCCAGGATCTTCAGTACAAAACACGTCAACAATATATCTATAGTTATAATGAACGTTATTAATTAATGCTTGTATTTTTTGTTGCATTTTGTTTATTAAGAGTTATTACTTTTTTTCATAATTTTGAGGCATGAAAACAACAATTTAATTGGTAGCCACTGTGATTTATGTATAAGCAATAACATAACATGTACATTAAGGTGCCTCGCCAAAAAAAGTTGCACCGTTTCCACCGGAATTTCAAAATTCATTCTTTTCTAAGGACTCCCCCAAAATATTTCGAAAAAATATTAAGATTTACCGGAGCTAAAACGCGTTAAAAAAACCCTAAAAATATCGTTTTTTATCTATAAAAGGAGTATGAAAAAATAGTTTTTAATAAAAAGCATCTGAGATGATAGAGTGCAAAAGGTAAGCATAACAAAGTTTAAAAATGTTATCAATACTATTATTGTATACCAGTGTGCTAATATTCGCAATGTGTAAAATTGGGCCAAAAAGGGTAAAACTTTGCAGAAATGGCAACGTCTCGAAAATGCCTTTCAAATGATACCTTAATCGTCCAAATCCGTCAATAATTGGCTGAGTTATTAAAGTTTTCCACAAACCTACCCCTCGAAATATGACCAAAAACAGCATCATACATCTCAATATTTGGATTGCGTTGATAAAATTTTCAAACTTTTTTATGCTCACCTTTTGTACTAAAGCTAATTCATCATCTCAGGTACTTTTTATTAAAAAATATTTTTTCATACTCCTTTTATACATAAAAAAGGGTATTTTTTAGCGTTTTTTTAAAGCGGTTTAGCTCCGGTAAATCTTAATATTTTTTCGAAAAATTTTGACCAAGGTCTTAGAATACAGGCGCCTTAATGTACATACATATGTACATACATATATGTATATGCAGATATGTACCGCAGACTTCTTATCAATTTCTTATATTCAGGCCATGTCAGTATTTCGACGGCTTAATTTTTCATTTTTATGTTTACTCATTCATTTACAGGTTTCGTTTTTTTTTTTTCTTTTTTTTTTGATTGTTTGTCTGTTGAAGTCTTAATTTTTACAAAAACTTTTCATTTTTCATTCTTACTTACTTAAGCCACCAACAACAAAAACAAACAGCAATAAAAAGCGCACACTTTCCAGAACTCGAAAATGTATTCCTATGTATGTATGTTTGTAAGTGTTGTTCGCTGCTTACGGTTACTTTTGCGTGGCGTCGCCACTTCCGCCACCATTTCCGTTATCAATGTTTACTACTTTTGCTACTCTTGACAAACACTCGTTTAATTGTTGTTTTCCTTGTGGTTTACTTAACAATTTTTGCTAGCTTGATTTCACTTGGCAAGAAAAGTTTCAATTTGAAACTAACAAGCGAAAGTTTAATGAACGTTTTCAAGTTTAAGGCAAGTTTTTTGGTTTTTTTTTGTTTTTTTTTTTGGTTATTTGGCACCAAAAGCCCTTACTTCCTGCCCCCAAAACCATTGCAGTTCAATATTAGAGTATTCAAGCAAACAATTCGTTGTTGCTTGTTTTATAGTTTGGGCGATTTTATTCGCTTTTTTTGTTCTTTTTCAAAACTTAGTTTTTGCGCTTGCCCTTTATCAATGCGGCAAAGTGTTTTGTTGCTGATTGTTGCTGGCACTTTTGTTTTTGGTAACTATTTTTGCAATCTTTGCTATTAATATTTCCACTCTTCACATTTTATCATTACAATTGATTTCCGCGCAATTTCTTTTTCACTAACTTATTGTTGGCTATTCGTTTTAGTTTTCGTTTTTTTTTTTATTTCTATTATTATTTTTGGTTTTTTTCTCCTTTTTTTGTTTTCAAGATACTTGCCCACACGCTTTTATTAGTAAAGTTGAGACGAATACTTCATCCTTTGTGGGCACATTCTTTGCCCTCCACGCCCCTCTTGTTTAATTATTTCAGCAAATTTAATTGGTCTCAGAAAGATTTATTATTGCAATTTTATTTAGTAATCGAATGATGTAGCTGGGTGGAAGCATGCTGGTCTCAGCTGCACTCAAAACGACATCTGTGATCTTCTTTAAATTTATTCGCGTGCTGACTCGTTTCTTCTCTCAACAAACCATTATCCGAATATTCTTGTTGTGTGAGAAGTTTTCTCAATTAAGCAAGGACGAAGGCCTTTGTGGTCTGGTCGCTGGCGTACCACACCGAAGGTCCAAGGTTCAAACTCTGAGAAAAAGCTTTTCAAAATGAGGTACATTTTAACTTTCTAACAATTTCTGGATTTACGGGATTGAGAATATGTTTCTTAAAGCGTGTTGTAAGGAGTTGAAAATACCCGATTGGGTTGAAAGTTAAGTAGGTAGTCCTTTCGTACCCGTTCGGATATAACTAAATGTTCTCTTCATAGATCATGCACCAACAAATTTAAATATATGAACCCATACAAAGTGATCAGAAGTGGCATAAGTCACATTATATTTTGCCACTCATCTCGGGCGCAACCTGGACTAGGCGCCTTTTTTGCACGGTTTTCACATTATGATTTTGCTTTTTTATTAACTTACATCCTAAATAAAATAGATTAAACAAATAAATTTTAAAACCCCGATTATTTGTTATTTATCCCCTAAGGATAGATAGTTTTTGAAAAAAAATTTTTTTTTTGTTTTCACTATTTTTTTCAAAGCAAAGTGTTCAATAATAGCCCATATCTAAATACCAGGACAAACTTCGGTTTACCGTATTGTTAAATTCCAAAAAAAAAGTACATCCCTAATACATATCTATACATATGTGCATTGTAGATACATCTGTCTTCTTTGCTAGTGTTAAAGAAGTATCAAGGACATACATACATAGCAGCTGGGTATTAGTGTGAGACTGTCAATAAAATACCATCATGTACAAAGACACATAAAGAAAGGACTTAAGCGGCAAATACATTACACGAACTTTTCCGCGAACATTCCGATATCTTGTTCGCAGCTTTGGCCATCCACCATACGAACTTTTGGCCGAACATTAGTTCTCTTTCAGCCAGCGATGAATACGGACAACAATTGTGCTGCAGCAATATTGCTCGCTGTGGCAATTAAGCGTAAAAAAAAGAAAGAAAATCGCAAAAAAAGAATTTGGTGCAAAGAATGGAATGTATCCTTTGTGGCATCAGGATCTACTTCTTTTAATTTTTCCATTTAAGTCGCATAATCATTATTCTTTTTAATCCTATTACAATAATCTTTGCTTTTTACTTGCCACAATGATGGCAAAGATTTATACATTTCAATAAATTCACTCAGAAATTTTTTATTGTCCATTTTACTTTTCCGCGCACGTCTGTTCCATTCAGAAATTACTACGATTATGAGCTATTTCGCCACACACACACGAAAAGTTCGCGCAAAAGTTCGCCAAAAATTCAAATATTTTGATTTTTGGCGAACTTTTGCGCGAACTGGCAAACACCACCATACACGAGAGAAAAGTTCGCACAAACATGACATAACGGGAATGTTCGCGGAAAAGTTCGTGTAATGTATTTGCCGCTTTAGAAGAGATTTACCTGTCATCGAGTGTGAAAGTATGTGTGACAAAGCACAGAAAAAAAATACTCTCGTGTGGAAATGGGTAACACATTCTTTGTGTCTTTTGAAACGAAAAATTGTCAATTTCATGTCATAAATTGCAACAAAGCCGTTTCAAAGCATGTACATACATACATAGCTATTGTGACTATGTAGTGGTTAACCATGCACAGCGTGATGACTACGGACTGACTAAAGTTTTTGTGCTGAGCTAATCAATCAATGAACTGTTGTTTGTCTTTTTTGAAACCATTAACTTGGGAATATTTTACTTTGAGAGAAACACCAACTGGACTGCTCACAATTTGGCCAGTCACGCATACAAATAGCTTCGTCTTACAGGTATTTCCTGGAAATCGGAAAAGAAATGTCATGTGAACAGATGGGCGGATTTCATATGAAACAAGTACGAATATCAGAGCAAAGGGTTAAAATAAAATATATAAACACCTTTGTAAGTTTTTGTGATAAAACTTTGTTGAAAAAGTTATCATACTAAGTAGTGAAAGTAATTATGTTGAAATGATTTATTAAGTACTTTTATAACATAAGCTCAAGCCCACATGGCGGTGGAATTAAAAATGTATGAGTTCATTGGATATCCCTCAAGAGTAATGTTTTTAAATTCTTTGATATTTCAAATTGAAATAAAACTTTTGTTTGACTTAACTCTAAAAGCTTTAACTATTGGAGTCCCTGACAATACAAGCATCATTTAAGAAATAAAAGTGGTAGTTATTATTTACTAAATACGCTCCGATCATATCATCGAATTGAAGTGTGGGCCAAGCCGGTTTAAGTCAATCTCATGCCACCACACAATTCCTACAAATAAGACATGAATCTGTAAGGAGCATAAGACTTGCTAGCTCCCACGCTACGAGCTCTTCGACTTCATTTATGTTCACGTGTGTAAATACCTATATGTAGGTGTGCTTATTTCCATGAGAGCGAATATGCCATTACCTTGGCTGTGATAACAAATAGGGCATCAAAGTCATAGAGTTAATGTGTTCTGAAGTGCATGACAAAAGTTGAGTATATGGCAGTGAAATGAAAACGACAATGCAGGCAGTAAATATATATATATATATATATTTTTAGCAAAGTATACATACAGTTGTGTTAAATAAAATAGTAGTTAAATTAAATTGGGAATAGCGAGTTGTGTAACAAAATCCACATAAAAAAAAATAAAATAAAAAATAAAAAAATTTTGTTCATGCATTATACATGAGAAATCACTCAAGATCCTAGAGGAAAAGAACTCTTAAAATTCAGAGAAAATATTTAAGTACTTATAACTTCCACATTACTATACTTAAATTAATTGGTCTAAAAAATTTATCACTCAAAATTGTTCCAGAATTTCTGCCAAAAGATTTTGAGGGCCATTTTTTGGACTCTTATTATCATGCCTGAACTTTGTGTAAACTTTGAAATTTGCTATCATTCTTAAATTTGTTTTTTATTAGAGAATGCGCTCTATTTGAATGAAACTTATTAAAAGCACAACTTCTTATTTTGTCGCAAGCTATCCAATTTAATTTCACTTCTATTTCATGGAACACAGCTGTAGTGTAGTACCGTTAGTATGTAGATAAGCCACAAATTCCACAATATTCTGTTTCATCCGTTTTCGTTGACTGCATGTGAAGTAACGCTGTAATAATTATACTAATCAAGACCCCGATGGAATATTCGACTTTAGCAACGAAGGCGCAGAGCACCTCATCTAGGGAAAGATTGGTTATTACCGTTGAAATAAGCAGAAATCTTCAAGTCCAACAAATTTGTATCATTGCGCTATTCCTGGTACAACCACGATGAGTCTTTTTACACAGAGAAAAAGCCTTATCCAAAATGAAATATTTTTCTTTAACCTTCCTATAACCATATTACTAACCAACATTAATGAGCGCACTAACTTTTACTTTAACTGAAATTAAAAAAAAAACGAAATCTACTTGAACATTTACAAATATTTCTGAATAAGATGCACTAACATGAGTCGAGAGTTAAATACTTTTAATACGTAACCTAAATCTATATCAGGATATTCCTACAGAGCTATGTATCTTATATGTAAATTTTATCTAGTAGTAAAACTCACATCCGTATGCATGTAGGTGTGCTCGTTTCGCTATTTTAAACACGCAAAGTCAACTAGAATAGACAGATCCATATTAACAATGTGACAGGCGACAAGTGGGAGCCACTTTGACTCTTTACATATACATATATACATACACACATACACAGAACCAACTACATAAGTACGAAACACTGCCGGATGCAGTCAGCTGAATGAGCAAATATTTTATTATATACATAGATATATTTACATACTTATGTGAACATACATACATATATGTAAACATTTATCCATGTGTGTGTATGTAACATTATTTACATACATACATACATGTGTAAGTTAACATCCTCTGGCAAATCTTCAATCCACCTATTGACTTGTATTCATTAGCCTTTGACTAAATGCGTAATTTAGGGGCTTAGTGAGACCATTTAAGCCTTGTTTAATTTGTTGGCTGCATAATTTCATTGTGTGCTTAATCGGCTATCTTATTCTCTATACTAATAGTGGTCGCCACTATTCACTCGATTATTTTAACAATTGTTTGTAATGAAGTTGCGTCACATGCATACAACAGATATGTGTGTATGTGTGAGTGTATTAGGTAGGACAATTTTTTTATGTTTACATTACCGGGATTGTCGGGATCTGAGTAGCCAATTACGGGACTCTTATCGGGATATGCTTACTCAATATTTTGAAACAGTTTATGCTGAACAAATTTCAGAAATTGTGCGAGCATTAGCTGTTCTGAAAATATATGGAACAAATCATTGGATTTCGAATATATAAAATTAGACGCAAGTTATTTATTTAATAACAATCCTAAATCAAATGAAAACTCAATGTATTGTATTTAATGTTTTGAAGCAAACGTTTCGAATTGTTAAGGAATGTTTCATGCAATCTTTAGATTCTTGATAATTTTTAATAAAACTTTTGATACAAATATTTTATAAAAACAATAAAAAACATAACAAATAATAATATTTGAATAAGAATTTTTGCACGGAAAAACTTGAAGCGAGATCTACGCAATTGATGAATAAGAAAGTAGCTCACTTAGCATCCTTTAGTATCAATAACAGAAGAGATTTCTACAACTTTTACTTCTAACTAACACCTTTTTGAGTAAGCCGAATTTTTCTGACAACAAAAGAAAAAAAAATTCAACTAATGAAAAACCATTCTAACTATTCTATTCCTCCATTTGATTTCATAGAATACTTGACACATGATTCTATGAAAATCCGATTATTCGTTTAGGAAGAATGTGAAATATCTTCTTCATTAGTCTCCGAGGGGTGTACTAAACTTCTATAAAACTCCCACATTACTCGATTTTGATTCATAAAAATGTATAACAAAACTAGATTAATGTAATGACAAAAAGGGATTTGCAAAATTATATGTTAATGCACAGAAGTATGGAAAAGTAATAAGAAGCAATCGGAAACACCCAAGAGAGTACACGGACGATCCTTAGTTCTACTGGGTAAAGACAGAAATAACACATTTCTAGTTATCTCGGGATTGTTAGAAAAACAAATTCAAGGGATTTTCTACACCAGCGATTGTCATTATTACTGTGAACATTAGTCCGTTTTATAAAAAAAATTTTTGTTTTGTACTCTGCTTTTACTTATACTTAATAGAGTATTTTAATACGTTTCGAATACTGTCTTAGCTTTTTAGGTATGGTCTACTGTATATACATATGTATATACATAGTTACATACATAAATACAAATTCTCGTTGATGTGGAATGGCCGCAATCAGCTCTTCAATTTAATCACATACTTGTATACATACACACACACCTACATAAGTATATACATATATACATACAGACATATATATGTCATTAGGCTAGCGTAAGCGCAATTCATATGACCCATAAATGATGCACTAATTGACTTTTGCTGGAGGAGAAATCATTTGCTTAAAGCAAAGATCGTTTACGTATAAATTTGTGTAGGGGTCGAGGTTAAATAAGTTCAAGTCAACTACATACGTTTCAAAGCACAGCTTTAGGCGTTTATACCCATATTGGCATTAAATTTACTTATAGTGTATGTATGTATTTGAGTATGCCAGCATTATTTTGTACAGGAAATATGTAAACGGATCACATTTAAATAAACTCAGAAACATTAAGAGAGAAAATATAGGTTTTTCATTGTTTTAGGCAGTTTATGTTAGTGTTATCGTGGCACTTTTAGCATCATATACATATGTATATGTTTGCTTAGGCGTATGAGCAAAAAAATGTTATTCAAAAGAAGGAAGTCAGTAAATGTATACGAGTATGCATACACATCTATCGTTAATTAAACTAATATAACTCTAATAAGTCGAGGGGAGAACTCAAGGTTCCACTGTATTGCAGCCGATATTTAAGCCTAAAGCCCAAACACCAGCTTACTACGAGCCCACGAGCAAACAGCAGCTGTATTGCTTAAGATAAGCTTTCAAACTGACCATGTTTTTGTGAGCTTGTCATTACCCATAAGAGTACTTTTAAACAATACTTTGTTCAGAACTATTTACACACATGCCAGTGACACGCAATAGGATTCTCATATTTATGAAGTTTCGAACAACAAAGCAATTCGTTTCATAATTAAGTGTCAGCAAGTATCATAACAAAAGGTTCTAGCAAAAACTAGAAAATAGTTGGATTTTCTGCTTCGTAGACATGCGGGAAGCCATTGTTTGGTCGCTCAATGAAAATCTGTTGGCATTTGACACTTTAGCAATACTTCGTTGCAACAGTGCACGACACACATTATAACCCACACACACACATTCCCACAAATAAACTAGAAAACTCACAAGTTCAGCTGTTCAAATGTTTTGCATCCGGTCAGGCTGTGTCAACAATTTCATCAGTCGAGCACAAATTTAAGAGTCAGCACATGACTACGCATACCCCCCCCTCGCATATGTAAAATTGAACTTGCATAGAAAATCCACTACTTATACATACATTATAAATTGTGCAAGTGTGCGTAAGTGTGCTTAAGTGGAAATGTTTTGAAGTGAGTATGCTACTCCTAATACTACAAGTTTAAGTTGCCAATATAAGTGGATGTGTGTGTGAGTGGGTTGGTGACTTGCGAATTGATGGTGACCAATAGCTCTTCTCGGTTACTTTTAGCAAGCGAACGCTGCGTACTATGGCTCTCAGTGATTTAAATGTTATAACTAGTTGTGCTTAGCATGCACAGTAGAGGTAAACAAAATTATATTCGACTACTCATTTTCGTGTTCGGAAATAAAAAAACATTCGTGACTGGAAAGTAATCGAGAAGTTTTATGCGTGAACATGTGTCAGCCGAACACAAATTAAATTAGACTAGATCCCACTTTATACCTGATCTCGAAGTTAATTTTAATTAACTCAATTTTATTTTATTTTGTTTTATTTTATTTTATTTTATTTTATTTTATTTTATTTTATTTTATTTTATTTTATTTTATTTTATTTTATTTTATTTTATTTTATTTTATTTTATATTATTTTATTTTATTTTATTTTATTTTATTTTATTTTATTTTATTTTATTTTATTTTATTTTATTTTATTTTGTTTTATTTTATTTTATTTTATTTTATTTTATTTTATTTTATTTTATTTTATTTTATTTTATTTTATTTTATTTTATTTTATTTTATTTTATTTCATTTTATTTCATTTCATTTCATTTTATTTTATTTTATTTTATTTTATTTTATTTTATTTTGTTTTGTTTTATTTTATTTTATTTTATTTTATTTTGTTTTATTTTATTTTATTTTATTTTATTTTATTTTATTTTATTTTATTTTATTTTATTTTATTTTATTTTATTTTATTTTATTTTATTTTCTTTTATTTTATTTTATTTTATTTTATTTTATTTTATTTTATTTCATTTTATTTTATTTTATTTTATTTTATTTTATTTTATTTTGTTTTATTTTATTTTATTTTATTTTATTTTATTTTATTTTATTTTATTTTATTTTATTTTATTTTATTTTATTTTATTTTATTTTATTTTATTCTATTTTATTTCATATTATTTTATTTTATTTTAAATTATTTTATTTTATTTTCTTTTATTTTATTTTATTTTATTTTATTTTATTTTATTTCATTTTATTTTATTTTATTTTATTTTATTTTATTTTATTTTATTTTATTTAATTTTATTTTTTTTTATTTTATTTTATTTTATTTTATTTTATTTAATTTAATTTTATTTTATGTTATTTTATTTAATTTTATTTTATTTTATTTTTTTTCATGTTTTTTTAATTCTTTTTCTTTGTAGTAGAGTTTATTTAATTTAATTTAATTTTTTTTTTTCGGATACTAAAAAACTAGAGTTTTTGAAAACTTATAAAAATATTTCTGTTTATATTTATCTAGTTAATTTATGGCAAGCCATAGATATTCCAAAATGGGTATATAATGTTCAGTTCCTCCCAAATAGAGACTTCCTTACCGGCTTGATTTTGCTTTCGTTTAGACTCCGCTCACATACTGACTGATAAACTTTGTTTATGTGTGCACAAGCAAACAGCTTGTGGATTGTGTTAGGTCAGTCAGTTCATCATCAAGTTCGTGCCTTAACCAAAGTTTATTTTCAATTTTACTTTTTCCACTTATCGCCCTTTTTTCCGCTCACTTATTTCGAAGGATGTGAGCGACTTTTACAAACCAGCCCAACAGTTCACTCGTCCATTCGTCTACTCAGTCAAACATACATACATACATAATAACGCTTTAGTGTTCGATGCATATTGCAGTGCTACAGGCGGCAGCTTTCGTTCGCACTTAGCACCGTGTTGTTGCTGTGTCATGGATTAGGTCGGATAAATATATTGAAAGTAGCTTTAGGTTTTCAATTGTTGTTATTTATAAACTTTTTCTTAAGCGCTTAGCATATTGTAGGGTTCGACTGAAAGTTCTTTATACATTCTGCTTTTTGTATACTTTTATACTTATGTAGATATTTTATTTCAACTTTTTCATAATCTTCTTTAGCGGCTTTAACTTTTAGCTAAGGCATCCTGAGCTTAGCCCTATTCTGAATTTGTTATGGTTAGCAATCATTAAACCACTAAACTAGTGGGTAGTTATAGGTATATTCAGTCTATGATGCAAGCAGAAATCTTTTCTAGTTCACCGGATTAAAGGTAAAAACTCCAATTCACTTTCACTTTAATTATTTTTCCTCAGCTTAGTTTAAACTTTGAAACACCTCCATGTTATGGAATGCGCTCTAATCTTTCTTCCTTTTATTTCGTGGAACGATATTCATTTTAGTTTCCCTACTATTATTGTGCACACAACTGTATGCACATCGGTATGAATAGTAAAAGTAGTCTCAACGATTTTATTTTTCAGCAAACCCATCTTTTGCTATGACGAAAAATGCCTTCTTAACTTTTTAATTTCACCTGTTCAAATCAGTTTATTTCGTTAATATCGTACTTCCTGCCGCTAGCCAGCAGGGGACTATTTGAATGCCCACTTTATGCTCTTTATTAAAATTTGATACTTTGTACTGTTTGGTCTTTATTATTGTGTAGAATGATATTGTAGATATTCGACTATAAAGAAAGATTTACGCCAACAAAAGCTAGCGGAAATTCGTTGCGGGATATTATGTTCTTACATTTTAAGTACTTTTACTATTTTCACGAGCTTTTCATTAGCCGCTGCTTTATAATCCCCCAACGAGTATGGACGTCACTGTTGTTTGGTTAACTTTAAAGTGATTAATATGCATGCAAAAGCTTGAGCAGTTAAAAATGTTTCGAACTAGCTTTTGAAAGCGAAATGTTTGCCTAATGAGTAGGTTGTAAAAGTAGAAAACTAAAAGGTGTAAAGCGATGTGGAAATAATTAGAGAAACGTTTCGAAATGAAAGAAAGTGGAGTAGGTACCACATAGTCATACACACTTCTTATACACATAGACATTGGTTCGAAGAAGATCACCGGTATAAATTCACGCTAAATTTAGTATTGCGTTTATTGCACTGTCGTCCGATTCTGAGAAACTTTTTTTAGTTGAAGACAGCACCAGAAGAAAAATTAATATAACAAAAGAATTCAGCAAGCACACGTCATTGTTTTGTTATGGCCCGGAAACTGTACCAAAGGTCTATCTGTCAGATGCGTACTGAAAAAGTTGACAAAAAATATCTCTAACGGAGAGCACTGGGGTTTTCAGCAAGACTATGTATGTATAAACCTAAAGGAATGCTGGCAGAAGATATTGCTCGTCAGGCAGTCCCAATTTAAATAGTTTAGATTAAAAGCTATGGTCGTAATTTGAGCTTATGGCTTGAAAAGTTTGCCACTGAGTTTGCAGACATATCATTCTTCGTACACATATCTCATATCCCACAAATTGTCTCCATGACCATGACCTAAACTTTTTTATATAGCCTATAATGGACGAGTCTTTCTTCTAACTATACAATGACTAAGGCTGAAAATTTAAATATATTAATATTTAAAATTTTGAGGTCCCTTTTCTAATATTTCCTAACTTCTAAAAACGTTGCTATGGCTTAAAAATGTTTACCGCGTCGTGAGTCAATATATACATATACATAGATATATATGTATATTTTTTTCACGATGTAAGCTTATGAATTTTAAGGATGTACGCTTTGCTACCACTTAAATTCAAAGACCTCAAACAACCTAAATTGAGTTGTGAGAAAATTAATTTAGAAGCTCTTACGCGCTCACGTAGCGTTAAAGCGGAAAACGTACGAAAAATATTCGAAACGAGAATGAAATGAAAATCAAATAAGTGAAAAATTAAATATTTCTTGGCATTTATCAACACAAAAGCATCCACTTATATACATACATACATAAAAAACAAAGTTCCAAAATAATAATAGCTAATCGAAAGGCCGAAAGGTATAAAATTGAGTGGTATCAACTAACTTAATTTAAAACGTAAATCTTCCAGTTGAGCTATTCACAACGTGAAGCTATCCTACCCATGTTTAACCAGCTTCTTATTTGATAATACATATCCATGAATCAAAAAAAAAATTATTGAAATATATATTTTTCTGATTTAAGATTTTTAAAGGGAATAAAAAACTGAAAACTTGAAAATATGAAAAACTATTGGAATAAATCAAATTAAATAAATATTTAGATTAGCTATATAATTAGGAGCGATACTTCAGAAATCGGTGAGTTGTATAGAGGACCTGTCTACTCAATTATCTACAAAGAAAACAGGTTTGCTAAATATTAATAATGATTCTCATTATGATTATTTTGTCATTAATCGAAGTGCATATCTCTTCTTTCCGCTTCAATGAATTCTAATTCGTTAAGAGTTATTCCATAGCACTGCATAAGATAGAAGTTAAAGCAACTGTCGCATTGTCCTTCAAGACTGCACGACGAAGCAAGAGAGCAAAAGACAGGAGGCTGTCGAAAGCCAAAAGCAAAAGCTGCAGGAGAAGCGATAAAATTCCTTTACGACATAAAACAAAATTAAAATGCTGGTCGCAAGACATACTACATAGCTATGTATGTGTGTATGTACGTCAGTGGGCGTGGCAATGCCCCATTGACTTTAGCGCGCTAGCAATGATTTTAATTTTACTAGGAAATTGTTTTTACTTATCACTTCAAGTGTATAAAAGTTACGTGAGCTTCTACATTTACATCATTTTTGTTTTTATGCTGGCTGTGCAAAACAAGCAATAAAACAAAAAAAGGAAAAAAAAACACAAAACCGTAGAAAAACAAAAAATAAATAACAAATCAAGTGGCTTTTTATGTGGCAAAGGAAGTGCTGTTAAGACAAAGGTGCCGCCAGAAGTGATGGCAGAATATTTAGCCATTCAGTTGCGCCACGCTCGAATACCTCGATTCGTTGTGCTTAATTTCGAATTCGAATGAATTGGCTGCTGCTAGCGAAAGCAAGCAAAAAAAACGAGGCGGAAAAATGTTGCCTAAGTAGGCGTCACACGAATTGTTGTGCAGCGCATTAGGCTGGAGTGTGAAGATGATGCTGAAACTTGAATTTAGCATAACGCCAACAGAGGCAGTGAAAAAGCAGCAAATTTGAAACAAAACGTAGTGGAATAAAAAATAAAAAAATTAATGTCAAAGTTTAATGTTTTGTTAGCTAATCGACCTCACACGAGTTTGTTTCGCTGTGGTCATACTAATGTACATCATTCGTTTATTATAGCATCATTTTAGGCGCATAAGCTAAATTAAATAGGAATGATATGACATTTGTATAGCGACATGTGTGTATTTATCACGAAAAAGGTCGCAATCTTTTATAATTGAGTAATAAAACAACACGTGATTGTGTACTAAAATGAAAGTTAAATAAAGCAAATAGATCCTCATATCAGGCAATTCGAAAACACACAAGCTAAGAATAGTGTCGCCAAGAAATAATCGATTTTTATTTTATGATGAATATCGATTTTGAATAAATTACAGCATCACTCCGTTTTTGTAAATATTAATTTTAAAAAATCGTATGGTATTTGATTGTTTCTTTAAATCTTCTTTTTCCACGAGTTTTCCTACCCTAAGCAGCATCTCCATCTAGAAAGTCCACAAACGTGGGAACAGTAACGTTATATGACATGATAGTTGCGGAGTATCCAGCAGGAACTTCAAAATGAAACTAATAATGCGACGAATGTGTGAAAGATCAACTTATTTCAAAATGTTTTCCAAATATACCCTATCTCATAATTTAATTAATTACTTCAAGAATGCTCTATCTCTGAATATTTTTCAAAAACACCCTATCTGAACTATAATTGAGTACATTTTTTTAATTGAGATATGCTTTTTTTTGAACAATTTCTGAGGCTGAATGTTCATGACATAATGCGACCTTTCACTCAGCCTTCGAAATAATCTCGAAACAAAAAGCAATAACTTCTAAAAAGTACTTTGAAATTTCCTTAAAATATCCAGTAGATAATTCCGAAATTGTCAATTTTTTTTTAGTGATTAAAATACGACCCCTTAAGCTCTGACCCTTACCGATTTGTTTGATGTTTCGACAACCTTATTCTAATCAAACGGCACTGCCTCTGCTGTTTTCCATTGTTATTTATGGACGAAAAAAATTATAACCAAGGGATCGCATTAATTAAGCGTCTAAGGAACGCCTTGCTAATTACTCATTTGGTAGTGTTTGCTGGAATGTTTTGGAATATGTCCTCTTGTTTTTTTTATAAAAAAATTATGTAAAAAAACATTTAATTTAATTTAGCTTTTTATAACTAGCACACAATTCAATACAAAGATATGTCAGAAAATACCGTAATTGCGTTTGTTGTTTATTTGTAAACGTTTACATCTACATCTTTTATTGCCTGGACCGTATATTTTTCCGCCACATCCAAATATAGACTTTCACGTGCACATACAACAAGACATTTCTGTTTGTCATGGATCTATAGAGCTTTCATCTCGTTTTTGCTGGGATTACATTGGCGTTGTGTGGCATTGACGTTGATTTTCATTTATGGGCTTGTTTTAATTTTGTTTGCAATTGAAAGCACTTACCGAATGACTTCACGTAAGATTAATTATGCTGACTTTGTAGATTTCCATTTAAACGTTTATTTTTTTCGCTTTTTCGCTCACGTAAACAAGGGCTCCAGTCATGTGTCTGGATTTTTTTCCTTATTTTTTTTTTCCAACTAAATGAAGAAATTGAGCGCAATTTATTGAAGAGGATATGGTTATTGAGTGTGATTTAGCACTTTTTTCTCTTAGTTTGTAGGCATGTAGAAGGCAGTAAAGGCAAATAAGTGGGAACAAGAAAAAAGCTTTAATAAAGATACAAATTAACTTCAGGTGCACTGTGTTTCTGCGAAGTGTGTGCCAACGTTCTCGATGAAAAACAATTATTGCCTTCGCCGAACGCTCTGCAGCATGTTACCGAAAGTAACGAAATTTAATAATAAAAAAAAGAAGTATTATGAAAATAATAAAATTTTTAAGTAAAAAAAAAAATGTTTATCCTGCTCACTTTTGTTCAAAATTTCATCCAACATTCTGAAGTTGGTTTCCAGATAATAGCGTATATAAAAAGAAATATATACAAAATTAGGTGGGTATCTTTGAAAAGATATTCAGTGACAAAAACTTACTATAAATCAAATAATATAGTACATTATCTACATATAAATCGATATGTAAGAATGACTCGTTTAGAGTCTTGAAACAGTTTCAATATTTCGATAGGGTGAACAATTTTGTTAAAAAACTAGAACTTCGAGAAATCGCTTCAGTGCTTCAAATACAAAATCAGTGACAAATATTCGAAATTTAAATCAACCATTTATCATAACCTGCAGCTTAGTATATGAAAACAAAGATATTTACATTATGAAAATTTAATCTAAAAACCCTCGTGCAGTGCGCAGCTGTTGTTTTGCGGAATACATGAGCAGCGTAGTGTATAAGTTTGTGACAAGTTGGCTTCTAATAAAAGCCACATTACATACCACTTACTTGATGAAATGTTTCAGGCATTCATCTAGACAGCTACAAGTTGGTAAAGATATGTATGTATATGTATGTGGATTACACATACACATAGACATATATTTATATAAAATTATAAGTATTTGGGACAAACTGACGCGCCGGCTGTAACACATCATAACCTATATTCGCTAACTGTAAAATATGAAGGACGTTGCTACGTGCAAAATATGTCAACGTAAGCATGTGCTCTCTTTCTGCTACAAGTATCTATATACATACATGCAATATGTGGAACACACAGATCTCATTTATCAGTCTTGTTTGAATAGCGTGTTGCCGCATGTATAGTGACGACTGTGGAAAACTATAAAAAAAAAAGAAATGTCTTTTTCAGCAAGCAACACACGGCCACCGCAACTGGTTTTGTTGTAACTCATGCAATTTTTTCTTCGCATTCATAATATATCATAACACGCGCCCATACATATGGATGTTAACATGCTTTGACACATTTGGTGTATATTGGTATCCACCACAGGAAATACTACATTTTATAACTATATTTGTGTGGAAATGATTTTGGTTTTTGTGCTATATGTCTTCATACAGAAACATTTGTACTGTTAAAGTTTTATGCTTAACATGAGATGCGATTTGCGATTTATTTTTGGAAATTTTCAAAGTGGTTAAGTACGAATAATTTTCAGTTGTAATGTAAAAAGATATGTACATACATATGTATGTACATATGTAGGTACTTATCCACTTTAGGTGGCTAAAAAGTGGTTTACTGTGTTCAAACCCCAGTCAAGTAGTCGTGCCTAAAGTCTTAAAAATGAAAGTACCTGAAAAAGCTGAGTCAGCAGGAGGCTCAACTGAGCGAAAAGATCCTATATTTCATAAGTTTCTGATGTACGATTTTGGAAGAATAATGAAGACAGTGGGTTTTTTCACGAAAATGTCGAAGTAGGTTTGTTGACAGGCAATAATTTGGACCGAGCAGGGCTAGTATTATTCAATGCTTTTGAAAAGTTCTTGATTTCAAAGCAAACGCCACAACCGACAATGCACTTTCATAGGTTTACCAGGACAAACAATTTAGTTACAAGCTTCTAATTTATACACCAGATGACGTGTCATAATGTCAATGAAATTAAAGTCACTGTCATTAATTCGCATTTATAAAATCATAGATACTTTACTAAATTCTATAAAGACAATGCAACTGCTATTTCAAGAGTTGTTACATACATAAATAGATGATTGAAACTGGTCTAGTTTTTTATTTTATACCTACTTAGTAGTGTGGCCACCGTCTCTCGTATGCAGACACGACATTTATAGAGTTTTATTAAAAATATTAAACGCCGCTCGCTTCTTTGCTTCTCAGAACTAATAATAGACTGAGTCCAATTTTAATCATTATATCCCATAACAAATAAGATATAGAACTAAATATGACTTCTACTGGCTTAGTAATGATTCTCGCCATAATTTTTTTTTTTAATATTTGCAATGCACAAACATCGACCTGTTATAATTTCTCTGATGAAGAAGCAGCTTCCGAAATGGATCTATAAAAAAAAAGCTATGACACTCGTATCTTAAATTTTCCATTTTTTTATTAAAAATTTTGATTAAACAAATAAATTATTAAAGAAAAAATAATAAAAACTTTCATTATAAATTCTTTACAAAATTATTATGCTTTGCCTTGAGCTCAATCATAGTCATGAAAATCTGCAGGCGGTAAAAGCAACAAATTGTTGGTACAAAAAAGCAATTTAAAAATGTGTTTAATGAATTTTGAGAATTTTCAAAACAGCGCTGCATACGAAAATTTGTTATAAATATTGGGCACTACTTGCTTTTGAAATGCGAATAAATATTAGTGAAATTAATTCCCTTGGCATTATGACACCTCACTTATCCAGCACATACCGAAACCACTCTCGTATACAGAAAATCGTATGCTCACTAATGCTGAATTGCCACCCTCCGTTGCAAAAAATGTTCGCTTTCACATTTATCTGTCTTTTCTTGTCATAAGTAGCTACTTTGGGTTGTACGTGCAGGATATTTTGTTGTTGTTTTTTTTTTGTGCAAACTTGTACGCATTTTATTGGTTCATAGACACCTTGGCGTATGAGTAGCTATTTCTTGAAACATGTACTAAAGTAGTCGTGGCTGTCGCTATCTACTGGGTGTAGATAAGAATATTCTTAAGGCTAAACCTTTTTATCCATGAGTTAATTAAATACCATGAAAGAGACTGCTTAAATTGTTGTCTTACATTTTCTTAATTATCCCAAAAATTGTTGTTGTGCATTTTAATACATTTAAAGGGTTCATTAAACTTAGGGATTTTGGTACTCTTTTTATGTTAAATTTTGCCACATTAATTAAGAGCCTTTCGACTTGTCAAAAAGCAAAATAATTACATATTACCAACAAAGCAAAAAGAAGGAAGTGTAAACGAAAAACGACAGCTCCAAATTGCTTGTTCAAATTTTTTATTTTATTTTTCCGTCAAGACGATCTTTAACTTTTTGTAACTGGGATCTCTTTCGTTGTTTGTCAACAAGCAATCGGTAAAAGTAAAAAAAAATAAAAAATTTTTAACGAATTTCAATGCAATAGTTAAGTGGAGCAGCTAAATAGAGCAAGCTAAAATAATTTGCGTAACAAGCAAGAGTAAATAAAAACCGAATAAAACTTCAACAATTTGTAGAAAATCCAACAGAATTTTTGCGTTAAAAGTAATGTAATGCTAATTTGTGGGCCAAAGACATGGAATGCACGTAAAAGGTCGTGCAATTACACAAGCGGTCCGCTAGATGCACAAGAGATATATATAGGTACATATATATGTATGTACGTGTACCTATGTATAAATGTACCCCATGCGAAATGGGGCTGGCACCAATATCTAAGTTTGTAGCAATATTGTGCTCTTCATGATGTAAGAATTTTGAGGTTAGGTTATTTTTTCTTGCCCGAAGTGTGAAAAATGTTGGTTGCACTGAAATTCTTCTGGTCGCTAAAAACTTCCCGAATCACTGAAATTTATTTGTCAGCAGAGCTGGGTAAATTCAATTCCATGACAAGTACAATTTCATTCCTTCATTAATTGGGAAAAGTAATCGATTCCTTTGAGTTACATAAAACAAATTGATTACATTTCAATTCTTGATTTGTCAGTGGGATAGCATTCATTTCCAACTGGGCACAAGCACAACGATATTTTCGGGCGTGAGCAGACTCCTTTGTACGTGAATGCAAGACAAGAAACGAAATTAGACTAACCAGATGGACAGACAACAGCTTGTTAGCAATTTCTTTGTCTTACTACAAACATACAAAGTTGACTGCACTGTGAAACCTTCTTTCGTAAATCATACACGCCTGCACAGATTTTGTTATTGGTTATGGTGTCGTCCTCATCATCAACATCAATGTCGTCGTCGTTCTCGTAGTCGTCTTCGTTGTCGTTGTCGTATCATCTACATTGTCTTTGCTTTGTAGTTCGATGCTATTCATCCGCCTAACCCGCTTTGGTATTTTAATTAAATTCCAGTTGCCTGACTGTTGAGTTAGGTGCACTACATGAAATTTAACAACAAAAGTTTACAGAAACAAAGAAAGCTTAAGTAACGCATAACAGAACAGAGCAGCAACTAATGTAACACTAAAATGCGGCAAATAAACAGATGGACCATTGAAAGGCCGGACATTTAGATTGCTAGTAGTGGCAGCATATGAGAGCATGAGCACATAAACTGTGAAACTGCCATCTAAGGCCGGGTTACATGTAGATAAGAGTAACAAATTTGATATTACAAGTGGGTCGTCTGTGTTATTGTTGTCTTATTTGCATCAATTTGAATGGCACAATGTGATTTGCTGTTGTTGTTGTTGTTCTTATATTGCATGCAAATTAGCAATGCAAAGGAGGTCACAAAAAAATTAGAAAGAACGCCAACATTCAAACACAAGTGGCATCAAATTAGTTGTACCGAAAAAAAGGTAAAAGAGTTGAAAAAATTGCTAAGGCTCGAATTGCGTGGACAATGCCTCCGTTAAATATTTAAATTTCTTAACTTAATTCACTTACAAATATTTTCTTTATCTGTGTCTGTTTTTAAGTTACAGGCATCTGTCTTAAAATATCTAGCGCTCATTTGCATGGGTCGGATAAGGGTTGCGCATATCTTTAATAATCAGTAGAAGCAGTTGGGAGCACTTGACTTGGGCGGCGATAAAAGTCAAAATAATTTTTAATTGCTTAAATAGAATGGTATCAAGAAAAATGTTTTATCCTTAACAAAAGGTTAAAAGAATAAATTGGACATTTTAATGCATTAAATTCTTTATATTTTTGTGCACTCGTAATCTGCCTCAGATAAGAGAGAGTGATATCGCTTTAGTTGAACTGCACGTTGCAAAAAATTGTGGGCGTGCTTGAATTTAATTACTTAATTATGAAAAGGAATTGCTGCATATTTAAGATGAGCAGAAGCAGTGGCGCCTTTTTTCGATATCGAAAAATTCGAAGAACATGTCAAATGCAATAACTCTTCAATTAAAGTTACTTTGAAAAAAATGTTTTTCCAGCTGCATTAGCCTATCAGTATTGAACCAATTAAATCCAACAACAATTTTTGATTAGTCTTTCAACTTCAAATTGACGATATCACTTATTTCGATAACTCGACTGGCGTCAGATTTATCGATCAACACCTAAAATGGTTTTTGGAGATAGAAAACTCAGTATATTATAAATTCGGATACCCAGCGAAGCGTAGGTGGCTTTTCTAGCGTGCGAACAGCATTGCAAGCTACGACTGTCAATGACTTCTTAGAAACTAACGATTGCATGATAAAAAACATGATCCAATAATACAGGCCGTGTCGATAGGCCAGCTGATTTTTATTTTTTTCTCGAATTTTGACAATCAAAATATTTTGCAGTACGATTTTGACTATAAACTCACAAATTACAAAAACAAAATACATGGAAAATTTTTGTGTGTTTGTCGAGCTGCTACGACCTGTTGAATCAAGATAAAAAATAATTAAAAAAAATAAAAAAAATATATGTATACTTATCTCTATTGTATAAAAAAAATTGTTGGACCTCTCACAAATTTTACCCACACCCTAAGGTATATTCTTTTTTCCTAAACAAAATGTTCATGGCTAAAGTACTTTCAAAGGGTTAGGGACCACTGCCCGTTTTGGATACAACTGTTTCCAAACATTTTAATGATCCGAGACTTCAACCTGGCACCATCGGTGTGGTAGGCCAGCGAACACTATCACTGCGGACTTTACTATACATCTAAAAAATATATGAGTCTACTTGTGTAGAATCCACTGTATTATATTTTCTATAAGTTTGACGCTAAACAACTCACTTTTCACTACTGTGAAATTTTCATTCAATTTCGTGCTGCAGTTTTTGAGTGATGCGCGTACAAACATTCAGACAAACAAATAAAAATTTTCAAAAGCTGCTAAAAGACAAACCTTCTGTTGCACTAATAAAGTCCCAGGTGTATTTTTTCTGTAAATTTTGTTTAAATGGAAATAGAAATAAGTAGGTACGAACATATACATATAACGAAGAAGCAGCTAGACAATTGTAATGTTTCAATTTAAATTTACCTATTCCTTACACGAAAAGAAGATGTTACGTGAACTGAATGCTTTGCGAATGGCAGCAGAAGCGTGTTCGTTTGAAATTAGCAAAGAATAATGTTTGTTTACGCACATACATATGTACTTATATATACATATATGTACATCCAAGTGTTTGTGAATGAGTTTCAATTTCAATTGCATAGTCATTTAAATTCTCTTATGTATGTCTACATATGTATATATCTTTACTTTACATATGAACAACTAAACAAGTGGCGTAAGCATATATTAGTTCAGACGATTGTCATAGCGGTCGACTGTTAATAACATAATCTACTTTAAGTGCAATGTATTACAGCAAAAGCTACCTATTTACATATATAAATTACAAAGTTTTGTATAAGCATTCATACATACATACATGTGTATATACTTAAATACTCACACATGAATGATAGAATAGAATTAGTTTAGGAGATTAAAGTTTAAAAGACTCATGCAGCAAGTTGATTATGCTACCAGTCATAAGCTTGTAGTATGTATGCAACTATGTGACGCTGTGTAGCAAACAAATACAAAAACTCATTATTTGTGTCAGTAACCTTTTGCAACGAGGTGGGCATTTGACCGAACTAAATACCTTTATCCTTTTATACAGTTAGCTGAACGAGGTTTGGTTAGCAGTAATTTGAGTCAAAACAAATCAATGCAAATTCATTTATTTACATACATATATTTATTTGACATGACATATAATGGGAACAGACCATATATGGTTCTGCGAGTGAATTACTTTTATTCAGTTCTTGGAATGAAGTTTTGTGTCGACAATGTATCCACAGATGCTATAGCATAGTTCTTTACTCTCAATCCGGGTTGTAAAAGAATGCAATCATATGCGAATGCAATCAGTTGAAGTCTTATTCAATGACTTCAAATGTCGCATGTACTCATTGACTCGCTTTTTGAATAAAGAATGAAAAAATGAAGTCTGAAGTCTTTTTGAAGTTACGACTTTGAAGTCATTTAGAGAAGTCACTTACTGACTTTATTTTTTGAGTGAAGTCACTAACTATTTGCAACAAAAATAGTTTACAATCATGTCTCGTATGCCACAGGTAAATTGACTTCTAATGACTCCATATGACCCCAAATTACTTCAATTGATTTCAGTGAGACTTTGTATTCAATGAATGCAATACATGAATAACCAAAAAATGAATAAAAAAAAGAATTCGAAGTCGCAGTGACTTCATTTTTTAAGTCCCAGTCAAAGAATTCAAAGAATGGCTGCAATCATTTTGCGATAAATTAAATGAATAATTATTCGCAATAGAATGCATTATTTTACATCTCTGCTATCAATAGTTAAGAATTTGGTTATTTATTTTTCCTATCTTTAATTAAAAAAAAAAAATTTATTTTATTTTATCGCCAATTGAAGTCCGTTATTCTTTCTATATCAAACTTCAATAGCTTTAGATGTACATACTATACCGCTTTTGATAACTCAAAACAATTCAGTTTCAATATGCAGGCATGTAATCTTTCGATCATATTTTTATATATAAACCACTTTTTGACTCTGTCTTTAAACATTTCAGGTCGTCCACAATCAAGTTGAGCTGGACAAGGCATAAAGCCTTTTTATTTATACGAGTATCCTTTCAGCTGAATCAAACAGAAAAAGAGGTTTCACTTCTGTTCCTATTTAAACTCACAGACTTTTATTGTTTTATTCTCCATTTTATTAGCTTTTTACTCTGTTTATTGTTTTCCATTGTGTATGCACGTCGCACATGTTTTAAGCTACTTTAATCCTTTTTAAACCGTAAAAGTGAAATATAAAATTCTGAGTTGAAATATACCAGACGTACGTTGTATTGCTACCCCGCAAAAAATGCGATTAGTCTAGGATACATCTGCGATGAGTCGCAACTCGAAGTGGAAGATGCGACCTATGTCAGTTCTGATCACTTTGTGTTGGCTGGACTGTTCACACTTGTTTGAGCATGTCCTATGAAGAGATCAATTGTATCCATTTATGCCATAAAAGGTACGAAAGGGATAATCTTTTCACACAAATTGGAACTTTTTCACTCCTATGAGTATACTACTAAAACTAAATTCGACTTCTACCCTATGAGCACCTTGCTTGAAGTTTACTGCTACCAGGAGATTCTTCACATGCAGCCTGATATAAACTGATTTCCTGCCTAGACGCTTCTATGGTAGATTGGTCTTTTGTTATACACTTAATATTGAAAGCGTTACTGGAAAGAGCGGTGCTCTCGTATCTCACGCTCATCAGCATCTCGCTGAATATGTGCAAGGTCGATATTGTTCAGCAAACTGTCTAATCTCGAATTAAGTTCAGACTGGGAGTGCTCAAAACTTTTTCGCTTTGACTTATTTATTTCACATATTCTCTGTATTTTCAATCTCGTAATGAGTATAATTTCAATAAGTTTTATGGATAAATGCAAAGAGAGTCCAGTTACTGTATAGTGCCGTTGAACTCTTTTTGGTGTTGTCTGATTTGTTTTGTCGTCCCATATCGCCTAGGTGATTAAGCGTCATTTAATGATTTTGAAATTGTAAAGATATTTGAAGAACTGTAGCATGAATTTTATTTGTTTCCAACTGTGTTACTAAGCTCCTTTGACCAAGATCAACGATGTGAGGTTGTGATTAAATACACAAAGGCATGTACAGATACGAGTATATGGAAGATGACGACCTTTCTTTAGTTATCAAAGCTCATTAGTAGCTAGCTATTCCGTGTTTTTTTTTTTTTTTTTGTATTTATATATACATGAACATATGTATGTACGTTTTTCTAGTGGTAAGTAACATAAGTAAATTGACAGTTTATGTTTATCTTATTTAAATAATCTACTCACTCTATATATTTGAGGGTTGGCTTAATTCCTTAGTGGCATGGCGAAAACATAGCCACATCTGTGTTTGTTTATATATATTTAACAAAATAACGGTATCAAAAAATAACGTGTCTGCGAGATAGAGAGAGCAATAAAAAGAAAAACAAAAATGTAAGTGAAACAAAAACAAAACGTCAAATATAAAGAGCCTTTTGATAAAAGTTCATAGTAGTGAAACAAACGTTACCTAATGTAAACCGAAATGGGATTAAATTTACATACAAATATGTAGATTAAATAGTCACTGCAGTAGGGATAAAGAAATCAAAAGACTATACATTGAAAAAGGCCGAATAGAAGAATATTCGCAAAGGAATGCCAGTAATGAAGCAATTTGATTGGGGTAGAACAAATAGTGTAACGGTAAAGCTTTTGCTAGGTATATAGTAATGGATGTAGCTATTAGGGACGCTAATTTCGGGATGCCCATGCGTCGAAAATCATAGGATAACATAATTTTAATAACGGGATTTTCGGTATTTATTTTTTTTAAACTTATTGAAGGGTCTGCTTTTGGCCATCGATATCGATATTTTGCTTTCAATACAGTACTTTTTGTAATCTAGTTTTTATATCCGGACATCATATAGAAATTCTTCTTACGAAAAATTCAATAAAACAAAAAAATCGTTCAAGGGCAACATTTACTAAATTAGAAAATTATACTTCAATATTTTCAGAAGAAAAATTCGAAGTCTCTTTTTGATTTTACCCCGTTATTAGTGAAATGATATTCTAATAAAAAAAAATTATATCGCAAATCTTATTATACATTACATATTTTAAGATTACATTACTTCTCACGCTTATTTCTTTACTTTTTGTTAAAACTAAATCTCGGTACTAATCCCGAATCTCCACATGGCACATAAAAATCCCTCCAATAATGGTATAGTAAAATTTATAAAAAGTGTCATCCCTAATAGCTATGTTTCTATGTGCATATCTAGGTCTCATTTGAAGGACACAAAAGTCAAAGTAAATTTTATTGCGTATTGTAAGTACGAAAGTTGGTGAATAGTTTGAACTTTGTTTGTCAGAGTCAGGGCCGTGCGCACGGGGGGGGTTTTGGGGGTTAAAACCCCCCCCATGGCCAAATCTAAGTTGCAATGATTTTGCAAAAGTTTTCAAAATACAGTTTATAAATCTTATATTGAATCTTGACTAATAATTTTTGACAAAATTAGTTAAAATAATTTTACGGAAGAAGAAATTGGTGAAAGTTGCAAAGAATAAGGTTGGCCAATACATAAGTCCGGCACTTTGAATTGCACTTGGAGTTTCCGAAATTACAAAGTTGTGTAGCGTATGGGCATTTTTTTTTTATTTTTACTGATGAAAACAGTGAGCAGTTTCAATTAACAGAGCGAATGAACTGCAAGGCTCAATTATATGAAAGATTGCTGACCCTTTTTGTTGTAGGCGTAAAGAGAATTGTGTGAAAATGAACGTTGGAGAGCAGATGAGCGACACCGTTCAAATATTTGAATGTTTTCAAACATTTTCCGAGGCTTTTTTTATTTCACCTAACAGAAGGTAAAGATCGCATTTTTCATGGACGTTTATCAATAGTCTGGCTTTGGTTTGTTAATCGTCGAGATCTAAAACTGCTCAGCTACAGAGAAAACCTCATCAGCTAAGTAAGGTAGATAAAAAATAGATGACACAATTAATAAATAATTAGTTGACAGCGAATAGTTATTGGAAAGAATAAAGATAAGAATCAAAGGATATGTAAGCAAATTGTTGATATGTATTTAGGATAGAAAGAATTGACTTTTTTATGCTGCATAGTGAGTCTGAAATATCAAACGTACCAGAATGAGAGTTATAATCTTGACACAAACAACGAAAATGCCCATTTAATTCAAAATTAGTTCGACACTGTTTCAAGATAAGTGGTTTAAAATGTCTTGATGGACGAGAAGGTACATTGAAGTTCACTTCGCTCAAAAGAAACGGGCTTACGATTGAACCATTTAGTAATTTAGTCATGAAAACAGTTACAAACAGTTCCCTCCGACTAGAAATGCTGTGAAGATTAATAGAGGAGGTCCATAACAAAACGCAACAATTCCACTTTTCAAATATTTTGGTTTTTTAACTAAATCCAATTCTACGCATTAAAACCTATGTAACCATTGCTATAAAACATACCAAAGGTCAATAATTTTACTGTTATTCAACGCCAAAAATATTAGTTCAGACCAAAATGAAACATTTCCGTATGTATCCAATTAAATTAATTTTATTTTTAAATTAGTTTTTTTCGTTTTTCCAAAAAATTGTTTTGGTGGAATTATTGCGTTTTGTTATGGACCTCCTCAATAAGTTTTAAGCGACTCGTATAGGATGACAAATTATACAACGGATCCCAGTGAAGATCTCTTAAGGCAAATAGTAAAATTTGTTTTTGAACTGATTCTAAGCGATCCACGTGGACCTGGTAACGCGGGTTCCAAATTATAGAACCGTATTCAAGTATCGGTCTGACTAATGTAGTAAAGAGAGTTTTAGTTACATAAGGGTCGCTAAATTCTTTAGACCATCGTTTAACAAATGCTAGAACGCCTCTAGCTTTATTGACTGTTACGTTAATGTGGCAGTTGAAACTGAGTTTGTAATCCATAGTAGCCCCAAGGTCAACAAAATCATACATTTGCTCAAGACTATAATTGTTAATTGTATAGGAAGCTGGCTGTGATATTCCTCTCGAAAAACCCATGTACTTACATTTCTTTAGATTAAGCGGCATATAATTTAAATCGCACCAAGTAACAAGTGTATTTAGATCTGATTGAAGCTTCTTCGAATGACATAAAAAGCTTTACATCGTCGGCATACATTAAAATTTCCGAAAATTATATTACTGTAGAAATATCATTTATAAACAACAAGAACAGAATCGGACCAAGATGGCTTCCTTGAGGAACTCCTGAGGAGACATAAATAACATCGGATTCACAATTTTAAAACACTACTTTTTGTGCTCTGTCGCTAAGGCAAGAAGAGATCTAGCGATTGAGACCCGGCTGGAAACCCAACTGATCCAGTTTATGAATAAGTAAAGAGTGACACACTTTATCGAAAGCTTTACTGAAATCAAAGCAAATTCAAGTAAGTTTGTAACGGTGGACTTTCCCTTACAGAACCCGTGTTGACAGTCGGAAATCAAGGTAGAGATAGGATTCGTAAGCTGATTGGTAACATTAGCTTCACACACTTTTGGGATGGCAGAAAGCTTTGCTATGCCACGATAGTTCTCTATAGAAGCCTTGCTTCCGCTTTTATGAAGCGGTAGAAGAAACGACTATTTCCATGGTTTTGTAAAAACACCACACTTTAGTGATAGATTGAACAAATTGGTAAGGGGTTGGTAAATATTATTAGCACACTTCTTCAAGAAGCATGTAGGAATCCTATCAGGACCGCATTTAAAAGATTCATTCAAAGTTTTCAGATAAATAAGAACATCATTGGCGCATATAGTTGGACAATTAATTAAATTGTTCCCATGTAGCTCATAGGGATAATTTAGAAAGTCAGAATTGGTGACGGCAGAATAGTTAGAAGGGAAAAATTGCGCAAAGAAATTATGACCCAAAAGAAATAAAAAACGACCCCAAATAAGCTTCAGAAAAACACCAATAAAAGGCTCCGAAAAAGGTTCAGAAAAGCACCAATAAAAGGCTCCGTAGTTAATTTAAAAATAGTCAAAAACGCTTCAAATTCATCGAGATCGGACTCATTTCGGACTCTTTTTTATGACTCCGTTGGAGTTCCCGCGTAGAGCGATTTTTCGCTCCATTTGGGCTCCGAAAGAAACTCATTTGGAGAGTAAAGCTCTGAGAAATGAGCGTTTTATGGTCCGAAAGGAGTCTTTTTTTGCACTTTCAGTTAGCTGGGATATGCCATCATATCACCAATTCTCTATCAAATACAGAAAAATGTGTACCATCAAAAAAATTTTCTTGGGTATAGTTTTAGGTATCAGAGTATGCGGTTTCAGAAAAGTTAAAGAACATTTAAATTTATGATGTATGGGTCTAGGTATCTGTTTCAGCAAATATGTTTATCTTAGTGGAAAATGTATGTGAATTCAAATCTAAATTAAAACCCCCCCCAAGGCCAATTCCTGCGCACGGCCCTGGTCAGAGTTTATGGTTCAAAGATTTCAAAAGATTAGAATAAAGAAATAATTTCTTTAAACTAAAATAACATTTGTAGTTAGTTTGACTAACTTAGCACTTTAATAATCTTTATAGGAAAAGAAATGGACCTAGGAGAGAAATTTATTTCCTTAAACATATCGAATGGGCAGACTAGCTATAAACAGCAGTAGGTGCCACTTTAGTCGAACCAAATATACATTAACTATCGCTGAATACAGAAAAAGTGAAACCTTAAATAGTGAGCCGGGATTTAAGAGCGCAGTGGGTAAGGTAGGAGCACTGACCTAGCGAACGGTGGGAAAGGCGCGCCACAGGCAGATGTGCCGCTTCCCTTTAATATGTCGTTTTGTTAATGTTGTGGTTGGTGTAGTAGCAACATAGCCGGCACCTTCATCGAGACATTAGCTCAAAAATTTTAGATCGACTTCTGTACCAACGAGCCTGGAGTCAGTTAATTCTTTAAGGTCCTTCTGGCCGGTTATTGATAGCAAAATTTGATGGAGAGATTGCTGACAAGACACTGCGGAATGGGAAGAATGGCGAGGTGAATGCCTTGGCTGATAGACCTTGAACTGATCGTATGCTTATCACCGTAGGAAATAAAATGAATGAAGGAAATGATATCATCCTACGTCGAGTGAAGAAGAAAAATTTGTCTGTCGGTGTACTAAATAAAAAAGTTCTTCATATCAATTAAAGAGAACGTTTAAACCTGTTTTTAACAGCTTAAAATGCCAAAAGTTCGAGGTTCTATTCCTCGTACAGGTAATATTAAAAGTGGTTTGAAAAAGTTGTTTAAAATTGGGTCGCTTCTCGGCAGTGGTTTGGTACACTTTCAAAGTGTATTTTTGCCACTGAAAATTGCTTATCAGCAAAAATTCTTCTGCTTTGCAGATGCCAATCGAATTCGCCTAAAACTTGTAACGCCCACCAATTTCTAGCACAAACTTGAAAGCGGCACACCAAAAATTGGGAAAGAAGCTCGTCGCAAAAATTTCTTCAGAAGTTTATCGCGATATCTTTCTTTATTTATGCACGGCTAATTATTTTAGCCTAAATTTAAAACCATTCATTCGTTTACACAATTTTTAAAACTTTTTGCAATAAATTCTAAACCTTTCAATTACCTACACAAATTTTCAATTTTTCGCGGTTTAGATTTAAAACTCACAACATACATGAGTAGGTATGTAGAGCATTGCGCACTGATATGGGTTGAACATTTAAAAAAAAAATGTATTAAAAACATTTTTTTTTTTAACATTTAATTCTAAACCAAATTTGGGTTGTTCATAGCCCATGGTTGGTCATATGTAGCCCAAATAAGTAAAAAATATAGGCTAAAATTTTTAGCCGTGTAGTTATTTCTTTTTGCAAGTTTAATTATGACGGATACTGTTTCAAGACCAACTTATTTGCCTACTAATTGGTTCGCACTCTGTATCCTTTTCTACTCGTATTTCAGCTATTTAGGTCGTGACCCTTTGTGTGCTTTCATATGTATGTACATATATGTGTATGCTGTTTAAGCTTATGTAAGCATCATCATGATTTGTACCTAAATTACCGTTGCTAAGGTATTGAGGTATGGTTTAGTAGTCAATCATAAGAAATTTGCATAGCCTTTAAATATTTGTGTACTTGTACTCTATACATACGTATCTACTTGCGGACGTTTTATTTATATTTCAGTTCACTTGACCTTTCGAATGCTACTTGATATAGTCAATTTCTTATGCTTACTTGACGCTTGAAATGTTGACATAGTAATTTATTCCTGAACAAGGACAAAAGCAATTGTTGCCATAGCAGTTAGTACTTACACTTAATACTATACATGAAAGAGTTTTGTATTTGTTACTGTACAACAAAAAGGTATTAGAATGATTTAAAAAGAAAACGAATCAAACCTAAACATTGAGTGGTTGCCTTTTGGTTTATTTGGTAACAATCTTATGATCTTTTGTGTACAAATAAATCGTTCAACTTTTAAATCAGTCTTAGCCACAACTCGTTCAGCGCACCACGCAGTGTAAATGTGTGGGAATACCCTGCAGTTAAAGCAACTAGTAGCAAACTACTACAAAACTAATATGTAGAACAAGTCCAACTAGTCAGGCAAATGTATTTGTTCCATATATGTAAGCAACAGATTTTGAATAGGAATATACCAGTCTCAAACTACTTCAAAAAAGACTAAACAATTTTAGTTCAATCATGGTAAGCGAAAATTATTTCAATGCCGTCGTACTTGTTTACTGGCATTTTTCCAACCCTGGACATTTGAAAAGTTTGCATAAATTTGAATTTTTACCAGTACAAGCCCTCTTTGACTGTTTTGGTACCAATCAGAAAATTCTTATTGTATTATCTTGTGTTTGCTACCGAGATTTACATAGATATACATGTTTGTGAGCTTGTTAAACATATTTATTTAAAATGTAATACCTTGTCTTCAGTCCGTGTTTATTACCCATACAAATAGGGTGGGTCATAGTTTCTAATATTTCGAAAACAGTTTGGCTTTCACAACTTAATTTAAACTGTAAAATCCAGTTGTGTGCAAGTAATAGACCTCAAAGATCTGTGGAGGAATGCAAAATGACAGCTTTTAGGTTTTCTGAAAAGTTCCGTATGTAGTTGAAAAGAATTTTCTCATAGGTATTGCTACGTTTCTAGTTCAAAGTATAGGACCCTTTTAACAAAAGAACACTCAGGCATGTTCTGCAATTCACTTTCGAGTGAAATTACGTGTTGAGCATATGTAAATTATATGGTTAAAGCAAGCAACTCCGAGTGAAAGTGAATCGCAAAACACCCCTGACTATCTTGTGCTCACAGAATACAGTGACATGTCTAACAATTTTTGAAACTCGATGTTTTCCGTATACAATCAGTTACTATTCTATTTATGTGAACCTGTGCAAAAGAAAAATTATATGGAATCAAACCTCTTTCTACCTTAAAGCAAATCCTTATATGCTTGAGCAAAAAAAAAATTCGCTTCACCCTAATGTATACACACCGTTAATACTATATAAGTAGTATATATTACTATAACATAAAGAGCACAGCTTATATAGTATACTAGAGAGATTTGAATGCTCTTTTAAATTGTTGATGTTTAATGTTAAAATTGAAATGATTCAAAGCTTGACGTGGAGATTAGTTTGTTAATTAGTCGCATTTAACGGTAAGCTTAAGTGGTAAGGTACATAGATACATACATATGTATATATAAGCAGCCATAATAAAATGTGGTTTTATGTGTATTATATTGCAAGTGTGTGCTAATATATATATATGTATAACTTTGCTTGAATTTTCATTTTGTAGCTAAGTTCACTTTATGTTCGCTTTTGTACATACACTGACGGACTATACCTTAACTTAGAACACAGAGAATTTAGGAAATTTCAAAGCGTTTATGCGAAAGTTCTTGAAATATATATAGTAGATGAAGAAGCGGAAAAGTTTTTTAGAATATGCAAGAAGTGTCCGAGAGAAACTGCTTAAAATAATGGAAAAACTCTTTGAATGAGTGAATCAAACGGCTTAGCATTTTTCGTCCATCAGTTCATTCTGGCTGACGAAAATTTTTTGAAAGTACTCGAATGAATTTTATATATATAAAAATCGAATGTCTTTCGTA